>JAODAL010018472.1:0-74676 GCA_025379985.1 Phyllomedusa bahiana
CCACCCCCCCAAAAAACAAAGCCCGACCCCATTTTTAGACCCCTGCACCCCCGCACAAACCCTCCCCAAAACTGAAAAACCCCCCCCCCCCCCACACTGAAATACACACAAAAACCCCCCTGCCACTGAAAACACACCCAAACCCCCCCCGCACACTAAAAAAACAAAACCCAAACCCCCCCTGCACACAAATAAACACACCCCCCCGCAAAACTGAAATAACACAGCCCTCCCCCATACTGAAATACACCCCCCCTCCCCGCACACTGAAAAAACACCCCCCCCCGCACACTGAAATACACCCCCCCTCCCCGCACACTGAAATACACACAACCCCCCCGCACACTGAAATACACACAACCCACCCCCCACACACAAACACACAACCCTCCCGCACACTAAAAACACACTTAAATGTCCCGCAAAACGTCACATACAACTATAACTACCACAAAATGGTCCCCTGAAGGGGGGAATATACAGTCCTCAACGTCTGTGAAAACTGGTTCTCCCACTATCTGGTCACTGTAAGGCGGGGGGTATATGTAAACAAGCCTGTGAAAGCGATGCACAGGGGGGGGTCCGTTGGTCAGGTCTTGGGGAGGGTTTTTTTGAGCCTTAAATAAATAATAGGTTTTGGGGGCTTGGGTTTGGGAGGGGGTTTTTAAATAACAAACCTCGACCGGGAAAAATTTTCTCCATTTGGGAAATTTGTATTTTTTGGGGGACTGTTTTTGGGGTATTATCCCAAAAAGGTGGGGAAGTTTTTGAAAAAATAAAAATTTTTCTTGGTGATTTTTAAATTACAAATTACTTTCGAGGAATGGACGGGATCTTTTGAATGTGCAAAAATTAGGGCAAATAAAGGTTTTTCCCCTGTAAAAAAAAAAATCCGCAGTTCACAATAGGCCCTGAAAAATGTCGGGGTTTAACCCAGCCCAACCCCCAAAAAAAAAAAGGGGGCCCAGCCCCCCATGTTTTTTGGGCCCCCAGCAAAGCCCCGCACACAACCCTTTCCCCAACACTGAAAAACCAAACCCCCAAAACCCCCCCCGCCACACTGAAATTTCACACAAAACTCACCCCTCCCACTGAAATACACACAACCCTCCCCGCACACTGAAATACACACACAACCCTCCCCGCACACTGAAATACACACACAACCCTCCCCGCACACTGAAATACACACACAACCCTCCCCGCACACTGAAATACACACAACCCTCCCCGCACACTGAAATACACACACAACCCTCCCCGCACACTGAAATACACACACAACCCTCCCCGCACACTGAAATACACACAACCCTCCCCGCACACTGAAATACACACAACCCTCCCCGCACACTGAAATACACACAACCCTCCCCGCACACTGAAATACACACACAACCCTCCCCGCACACTGAAATACACACAAACCCTTCCCCCGGACACTGAAATACCAAACAAACCCTCCCCCACACTGAAATAACACACAACCCCCCCTCCCCCCACCCCTGAAATACACACCCAAACCTCCCCGAAAACTGAAATACACACAAACCCCTCCCCGCACACTTAAATACACACAACCCTCCCCCACACTGAAATACACACACAACCCTCCCCCCACACTGAAAAACAAAACACAACCCTTCCCCACCGAAATACACAAAACCCAAACCCCCCCCCGCACCCCTGGAAAAAACACACACAACCCCCCCCGCACACTGAAAAACACACCACCCCCCCCCCAAAACTGAAAAAACACCAACCCCCCCCCCCCCACACTGAAAACACAAAAACCCTTCCCCCCCCACACTGAAATTCCCCACAAAAACCCTCCCCGCACACTGAAATACACACACAACCCTCCCCGCACACTGTAATACACACACAACCCTCCCCGCACACTGAAATACACACACAACCCTCCCTGCACAATGAAATACACACAACCCTCCCCCGCACACTGAAATACACACACAACCCTCCCCGCACACTGAAATACACAAACAACCCTCCCCCGCACACTGAAATACACACACAACCCTCCCCGCACACGAAAAAAACACACAACCCTTTCCCCCACACTGAAATAAAACACAAAAAACCCCCCCGCACACTGAAATAAACACAACCCCCCCCCCAAACCCTCCCCGCACACTGAAATACAAAACAACCCCCCCCCGCACACCGAAATACAAAACCCCCAAACCCCCCCCGCACACTGAAAACACCCCACCAACACCCCCCCCCCCCCACTGAAAACCACACAACCCCCCCGCAACACTGAAATACACACACAACCCTCCCCGCACACTGAAATACACACAAAACCCGCCCCGCACACTGAAAAACACACAACCCTCCCCCGCACACTGAAATACACACACAACCCTCCCCGCAACTTAAATACACCAAAACCCCCCCCGAACCCTGATATACACCCACAAACCCCCCGCAACGTAATAAAAACCCAACCCTCCCTCCCACACTGAAATACACCAACCCCCCCCCCACACTAAAACACCACAACCCTCCCCCCCCACTGAAATACACACAACCCCCCCCCCCGCAAAACTGAAATACACCACAAACCCCCCCCGCACACTTTAAATACACACAAACCCCCCCCGAAAACAGAAAAACACACAAAAGCTCTCCCACACCCCGAAAACCACACAAAAACCCCCCCGCACACTGAACTACACACAACCCCTCCCACCTCACAGAAATACACACACAACCCTCCCCGCACACTGAAATACACACACAACCCTCCCCCCACACTGAAAAACACACAACCCTCCCCCCACACTGAAATACACACACAACCCTCCCCCCCCCCACTGAAATACAAAACAACCCCCCCCCGCACACTTTAAATACACACACAAAAAACCCCCCCCCACACTGAAATACAACAACCCCCCCCCCGCACACTGAAATTTCCCACAAAACCCCCCCCGCACACGAAATACACCCCAACCCCCCCCACACACTGAAAAAACCCCAACCCTCCCCGCACACGAAATACACAAAACCCCCCGCAGACGTAATACACACAAAAAAACCCTCCCCCGGGACACTGAAATACACACAACCCAACCGCCCAAGAAAACACACAACCCCCCCCCCACACTGGGAAAAACACAATATCCCTCCCCCCCCAACCACTGTAATACACACGCACCCTCATCCCTCGCACACTGAAACACACGCACCCTCATCCCCCGCATACTGAAATACACACACCCATCACCCGCACACTAAAATACACACACACCCATCCCCCGCACACCCCACCATTTCCCCTGCACGCCCTCCCCCCTCCCGGGCCCCCAAAACCAAATCTGCCCCCGTACACCAAACACCCCCCCCCCCCCACACACCACTTTTTGAACTGGGGGCAAACACACACCCCCTCCTCGCACACAAAACAACCCCCCCCCCCCCACGCACTCTGCTACTGTGCAAACACACAAACCCCCCCCACCCCAAAACAGCCGGCACTGCAAAACACACACCCCCTCCCCCCCCCCACACACACTCTGCAAATGTGGGAAACACAAAACCCCCCCTTTCAAAAACACCACCCCCCCCCACGCACTCTGCTACTGTGCAAACACACACCCCTCCCACCACACACAGTCAGGCACTGCACACACACACCCCTCCTCTGCACACACAGTCAGGCACTGCACACACACACCCCTCCCCCCACACACTCTGGGCCCCTGTGCACAAAACCCCACCCCTCCTCTGCACACCCCCACACCCCTCCTCTGCACACAAAAAGTCAGGCACTGGGACACACACACCCCCCCCCGCCCACACTCCCCTCACACCCCCACCCCCCCCCCACCACCAAAACTCTGCCACTGCACACACACACCACTCCCACCACACACCCTTCCACCACACACACACACCCCTCCCACCACACACTTTCCACGGGACCCCACAAAACCCCTCCCCAAACCCCACACATCGGCACTGCACCCACACACCCCCCCCACCAAAACACTCTTCCACTGCACAACACAACCCTCCCCAAACCCCACACATCAAAGGGACTCACACAAAATACACCCCTCCACCGCACACACACACCTGCCCCCTGTGCAAAACCACACAACCCCCCCTCCCAAAACACACTCTTCCCCTGCCCACACACAACCCCTCCCCCAACACATCCCGGCACGCACACCCAACCCCCCCCTCTGCACACACTCTGCCACTTTACACACCACCCCCCCTCCCACCACACACCCGCCACGCCCCAACACCCAACACCCCTCCTCTGCACACACCCCGCCACTGCACACAAAAACCCCCCAAACCCCCCCCCCACCCCAAAAATAAAAATCAAAGGCCCGCACACACACACCCCTCCTCCGCACACACAGTCAGGCACTGCACACACACACCCCTCCTCTGCACACACAGTCAGGCACTGCACACACACACCCCTCCCACCACACACAGTCAGGCACTGCACACACACACCCCTCCCACCCCCACACTCTTCCCCCCACTGCACACACACACCCCCTCCCCCCCACACACTCAGCCACTGCACACACACACCCCTCCTCCACACACACTCAGCCACTGCACACACACACCCCTCCCATCACACACTCAGCCACTGCACACACACACCCCTCCTCCACACACACTCAGCCACTGCACACACACACCCCTCCACCGCACACACTCAGCCACTGCACACACACACCCCTCCTCCGCACACACACTCAGCCACTGCACACACACTTTTCCACTGTGCAAACACACCCCCATCCCCCACTCACACTCAGCCACTGCACACACACCCCTCCTCCGCACACACACTCATCCACTGTGCACAATCTACAATCATAAACTAAAATGCAGAAAACGTGACTCATAAAGCAACTCAGGACTGTTTAATAAAATATATCTAGTTTTTCCAGGGCTTGTTCAAGTTACCGATTGATTCACTTATGTGCTTTTTATAAAAACACTCAGCTGTACCAGCAGCGAGAAGGTACCCGCTAAGAATAATAAAGACCAGAATCTTTTGCCACGTTTTCAGGTTTTCAGAGTTGCTCTCATGTTCCTTTGTGTTTTTAGGTGGAGCTTAAACAAGAAGAACAGAAAATGGATTATAATTAGAAGGAAGACACCCCCCCTTCCCCCCATGTTCCTTATGGTCTTCACATCTGGTATCCTCTCTACCTGTAGTTGCCATGATTTTATAGGATTGAGGACACAGCTTCTTTAATAATAACATCTGGGCTGCAGTGGTTGCGTTTGCTGAACCAGTTTCGTTATAGGTTGAGACTTTGATGTAATTCTCAGTTGTTTGGTTGACAATATCTTCAGTTGGACTGGGAGTCGTGGTCATTTCTTTCATCGTGGGCTTGGTCGTAGTATGGGTTTTCGGTCGCAGGCACCATTCTTACCGTGGGGATCACAGGGACTTTAGTCATTCCTTTGGTGGTGTGTTTAATTGTAGAAGGTGCTATAGTTGTCGGCTATGACATGATAAATTCACTGCTACTCAACCACATGGCACAAAACATGACATTTCATTTGGTTTTGGGTTATTGATTTTCCTGCAAGCCCCAAGAATCTACATCTTATATTACATGTTTGTTGCATCCTTGGTGTGAACTGTCAATGATCTGTATCTGAATTAGGTCCTACTTTGTATATACCTACAGTAGGAAAAAAAGTATTTAGTCAGCCTCCAATTGTGCAAGTTCTCCTACTTAAAAAGATGAGAGAGGCCTGTAAGTGACATCATAGACCTCAACTATCAGAGACAAAATGAGAAAACAAATCCCGAAAATCACATTGTCTAATTTGAAAAGAATTTATTGGCAAATTATGGTGGAAAATAAGTATTTAGTCACCTACAAACAAGCAAGATTTCTGGCTCTCACTGACCTGTAACTTCTTCTTTAAGAGGCTCCTCGGTCCTCCACGCATTACCTGTAGTAATGGCACCTGTTTGAACTTGTTATCAGTATAAAAGACACCTGTCCACAACCTCAGTTACACTCCAAACTCCACTATGGTGAAGACCAAAGAGCTGTCTAAGGACACCAGAAAAAAAATTGTAAAATTGTACATGTCCGGGCCCGTCTGAAGTTTGCTAGAGAGCATTTGGATGATTCAGAAGAATATTGGGAGAATGTCACATGGTCAGATGAAACCAAAGTAGAAACACAACTCGTTGTGTTTGGAGGAAAGGGACTGCTGAGTTGCATCCAAAGAACACCATACCTACTGTGAAGCATGGGGGAGGCAACATCATGCTTTGGGGCTGTTTCTCTGCAAAGGGACCAGAACGACTGATCCGTGTACATGAAAGAATGAATGGGGCCATGTATCATGAGATTTTGAGTACAAACCTCCTTCCATCAGCAAGGGCATTGAAGATGAAACGTGGCTGGGTCTTTCAGCATGACTATGATAACAAGCACATCGCAAGGGCAATGAAGGAGTAGCTTCGTTGGTTCATCTAGCTCGAACTAACCCATGTAACCTTATTGCTGCTATAATTGCATATCCCTCATGTCATTTTTGTGCATTCCTTCTGAGATTTTAAAGAATTATGAATAAAGAAAGAAAGTTTTTTTTTAAATATAAGGATTCCTCTTCATGCCTGGTCAAGTTCCCCTCAGAGCGGTCTGGAAGCTGCTTAGACGCATCTTTTTAATGGTGCGTCGTACGAAGCATTACCAGGTCTGGGAGGGGCCTAGCCAGTCTCCAGATCTCAACCCCATAGAAAACCTGTAGAGGGAGTTGAAAGTCAGTTTTGCCCAGCGACAGCCCCAAAACATCACTGCTCTAGAGGAGATCTGCATGGAGTAATGGGGCAACATACCCGCAACAGTGTGTGCCGACCTTGTGAAGACTTACAGAAAACGTATGACCTCTGTCATTGCCAACAAAGGATATATAACAAAGTATTGAAATGAACTTTTGTTATTGACCAAATACCTATTTTCCACCATAATTTGCAAATAAATTCCAAATCAGACAATGTGATTTTCTGGATTTGTTTTCTCATTTTGTCTCTCATAGTTGAGGTCGACCTATGATGACAATTACAGGCCTCTCTCATCTTTTTAAGTGGGAGAACTTGCACAATTGGTGGCTGACTAAATACTTTTTTCCCCACTGTACATGTTACTTTTTGTATATGACCGTGTGACTCGATTGTATGTAATGTAACGTTACTTCTATTTATTGAAATACCAAAAGTAAATATGGTTAAAAAAAGATATAATAGTGACAACCTACTCAATGCCCCATATTTAGAGGAAGACTGGGGCTATAGGTGGCCATTGTCACATAATGAGGTGCAATGTGTTATACATATGTGTGTGCCCCAACTTCAGAAAGGCCTGGTTGAATAACCCAAGATCATAATGGGTTATACCCTGCAGCTACCACTACTTGGCGTCTAATATGTCAATGGGGCAATGTTCGACTGGGGTTTCTGGGGCCCACCAATGGGGTTCATTCCTGGGGCCCATCAGTGGAGTTGATTCCTGGAGCCTACTACTGAAGCTGATTCTTGAGACTAATCTATATAGTTGATTCTGGGGCCCACCAGTGGAGTTGATTCTTGGACCCACCAGTGAAATTGATTCCTGGGGCTCATTAGTGGAGTCGATACCTGGGGCCCACCTGTGGAGTTGATACTTGGGCCCCACCCAGTCTATTCTGGGTTCACCAAGTGGGTTGATTCTTTGGTACCACCAGTAGAGTTAACTATTGGGGCTCACCAGTGGAGATAATTCTTGGGACCCACCAGTGTCATTGATTCTTAGCGCCCACAAGATACTGTATATGCTTCCCGCCTCTTTTTTGCCTTTTTCTATCACTTACAGGGGCCTACCTACTCACTGGGGATCTATATACCTACCTACAGGAGGTCTATATATAATATATATATATATATATATATATATATATATATATATATATAATATATATATATATATATATATATATATATATATATATAATTTATAGACAACCATATGTGTAATAGAACTATTCATCATGCTACACTATATGTAAAGTATCATCTACTCACGGTAGTATCATTGTCTGTACGTTGAGTTGTGATCTCTCCACAGGATCCACAAAGAATGGCTGTAAGGACAAGACCGTGGAGAAGGTTATTCCAGGAGCTGGGACATGCGGTGAACTGTGGACCCGGGTCCTATGTCATACTTACTGCACAGGATTCATAATAGCAGATTCCATGTTCCTGACATTGCACAGTGTATGATAGGTTCCTGTCAGGGAGGAATGTTCATGGAGATAAAACAGCTCGCTCTATGATGTCATCATGATGTCATAGGGTAGCATATCCCTTAAGGACCCTGGACGTATGAGTAAGTCCCAGGGTCGCTAAGGGGCTTTGCAGGGGGATCGCTCCGCTATCCCGCCGCACAGCCGCTGGGTGTTAGCGGCTGATCGCTGCTAACACCCGGCAGTTACAGCGCGCGGGGGAGGGAGGGGGGCATCACCCACCCGCGCTGTTTGACCCTATAGATGCTGCGGCAAAGATGGCATCTGAATGAATGAAGAAAGGTGCCGCGCAAATTTTAGAGTACAAAAAAAAGTATTAAAAGTTCAAATCCCCCCCCCCACTTTCCCCATTTTACAAATAAAAACAATAAAATAATAAAAAAGTTACACATATTTGGTATCGCCGCGTCTGAAAAAGTCCGATCTATAAAAATATAACATAATTTATCCCATACGCTGAACACTGTATAAGAAAAAAATTACAAACGCCAAATTTGCGCTTTTTGTTGCTTATTTCACATCACTTAAAAATTGGAATAAAAGTGATCAAAAAAGTCACATGCCATGGCGCAAATTTCAAAAATAGAAAATGTTTGTAATTTTTTTACGGTACCAAACCATAACGGAAACCCTACATATTTGGTATTGGCAGATGCATATCAACCTGTAGGAGACAGATAACACATTATATTTACTGAAGATTGAACAGCGTAATAGCAGAAAACCCGCAAACATGGCGGAAGTAAGTTTTTTTTCACAATTTGTCCCACTTGGAATTTTTTTGCCGTTCCCTAGTATATTCTATAGTAAATATGAATAACACCATTTGAAAGTACATCTTGTCCCGCAAAATAAAATCCCTCATAGGTCTATGTAGGTGGAAAAATAAAAAAGTTATTTCTCTGGGAAGGCGAGGAGGGAAAAACGAACATGTCAACAACAACAAAAACGCAAGGTCCTTAAGGGATTAAAGGGGAACTAGACCTCTTTATAGGAATTGACAACATATTGGAGCAGACTTATAAATCTTTGAAACACCTGTGGGGTCAATATACTCACTACCCACTGGATATATTCCTTAAGGGGTGTAGTTTCCGATATGGGGTCTTTTTAGGGGCAGTTATTACATTTTAGTATCGTAGGGAGTCCGCAAATGTGAGATGTTGCCTAAAATATATCCTAATGAAAATGTGACCCCAAAATTCAGTAGGTGCTCGTCCTATTCTGAGGCTTGTGGTTGAGTCAAATAGTACACTAGGACAACATAGGGGATGTCTCTAAAAATGGCAGAATCTGGGGAAATCGATGTTGAGTTGCATTTTCTTGGGCACATCTAGTGTGTTCCAATAAATAATGGATTAAAATGTAAAATCTGCAAAATTTCACAATAATTAAGGCAAACTTCCTAAATGCTGTTTCAAACACTTTAAACCTAGAACGCATATTGGGGGCCTTTTAGGCCCCCATGCTTACATTTTTGCTATTATCTGCAAAATTACTTTAGTTAAAATTTGGAACTCCAGGTATTCCTCAAGTATGTCATTGTTGATAATATCCAGTTGTTCATATGATTTTTTTTCATAGGCATTATGGTGTAACAATGCTTGTTTGGTGAAAACTACATCTGTACAAATTCGGGGCCTTTTAGGCCTCCGCTGTTTTTATCATGTTCTCAGAAGTGTTTGTGTCTCAAGTTACTTTATTTGTACTCAGTAATGCTGGTGGAGGGGCCAGGGTGTGGATAATAACATGTGAGGATGTCATGTGATTTTTGGAGGGAGTGATAAGGCCATGACATCACCTCAGGTCCTCTGAACACAGTAATGAGCTGTGTATATAGAGTACTGAGGACAGTATACACTGTGAGCTAATTGCTGAAAGACCTGTGATAAGATAAGCTGTTGAGAGGAAATCTGTTTCATTTTCTAACATCTAGTCAGCAATGGCACAGTCTTCCTCCAAGTGTCTGACTGACCAAGAGATTGAAGCGATTATGTTTCAAAGCGATGATGAAAGTGAACTATCTTTGTCTGATGAAGAATATCTGCCACCAGCTAATCAAACATCCTCATCCAGTGATTCTTCTGATGATGAAGAAGTGAATCTAGTGGATCCTCAAGAAGTGATAAGTAGAACATCCAAAACGAATGTTTTTTGGGACAGTAATCCTACATTAGTCGGACGTACTCCAATACACAATATTGTGAGACAGGCTCAAGGAGCTGTGGGAAGTCCCAGTTACTTTACCCCTAAAGATGTATTCTGTACTTATTTTTCTGACAATATTGCAGAAGAGGTCCTATTATGTTCAAACCTAGAAGGAAAACGTATCGCTTCTGCAAAAAATAAGTCCTGGAAAAATATCTCAAAAGAGGAACTTTATGCATATATTGGACTTTTCCTGCTGGCAGGGAGTCAAAAATCGTATGATGTCCCAATACGAGAATTATTTCTGGACCCACTTTCTGATCCACACTATAAGGCGACAATGTCAGTGGGCAGATATGAGGAAATTAGAAGAATCATTCGCTTTGATGATAAGCGAACTCGTGCAGCGAGGTTTGAAACAGACAAATTAGCCCCTATCAGTTATATCTGGAACATATTTATCAAAAATTACACAAAACTTTACAATACTAGTACTAATGTTACTGTAGATGAGCAACTTGTACCGTTCAGAGGACGCTGCAAATTCATACAATACATGCCCAGCAAGCCAGCCAAGTACTGAATAAAAATCTTCTGGATGTGTGATTCTGCAAATTATTATGGCATAAATGGCGTAATCTACTGTGGCAAAGAGGTTGGTGCACCAGTACAGAAGGATCTGGGGTCTGAAATAGTAAAAACTCTTGCTTTTCCAATATTCAATTCAGGTAGAAACATAACCATGGACAATTATTTCACCAATGTTGAACTAGGCAATTTTCTGCTCGCAAAAGCTATTACACTTGTTGGTACTATAAAGCAAAACAGACGAGAAATTCCAGCAGCACTCAAACACAATCGTCAACGAGCACTTTATGAGAGTGTCTTTGGATTCAATAACAAAGCGACTTTGGTATCTTACAAGGCGAAGGAGAAATCTGTAATTTTACTCAGTACCATGCATCACGATTGCAGTGTTGATAGCAATAACCAAAAATTGAAACCAGAAATCATCCTGCATTACAATGCAACAAAAGGAGGTGTAGATAAAATGGATGAGATGGTGGGAGAATATTCGTGTAAGAAGCAAACAAAACGATGGCCTGTAGTACTATTTTCAAATATGCTTGATGTAGCAGCCCTAAATTCATTCATTATTTATACAGAAATCATCCGAATTTCATGCACAGAGGAAGGACAGGAGACGCTATATCTTGAAGGACTTTTGTCATGAACTTGTAATATGCCTCACATGATAGAGCGAAGCGACTTGAAATGCTTGCCAAAGCAAACTAAAGAAGCAATGAAACGGTGTGGCGTACAGTTTCAGATTATTCCAGAGCCAGGAGAAAGAAAACGAAAGCGTTGTTTCATGTGTCCAAGTAACATAGAGAGGAAAACTGAGCAATATTGTTCCACTTGTAAGGAAACTGTTTGCAAAGAACACTCTTCTAAAAAATAACATGTCAGAATTGTTTGGAAGACTCATATAATAGAAAGGAAAGTTAGAATAATAATGTAGCTGCAGCTAGTTTGCTCTAGAGTTGTCTGCCTTTTTGTGTGTTTTCATGTCTTTGCGTGAAATTTGGGGGAAAAAAGATTTTTGGGTGTTTTCTGTGAAAAATTATAATTAAAATGTTGTCCACTATTCATTTTTTATTGAGCAATTTTGAAATAAAATAGTGAAAGTTATTTAAGTGTGTTTTTCTACATTATGTGCATGGGGGCCTAAAAGGCCCCCATGACGTTAATATGTATATTTTTAACGTCATGCGTTCTAGGGTTAACCCCTTTAGCACCAGGCCTGAAAAGGGATTAATGACCAGCTAAATTTTGTAGTTTTTGCCTCCTTGCATTTCAACAGTGGTAACTTTTCCATCCTTTAAGTTGTATAAAGATTAGTTATATGTGGGAGAAATTGTATTTTTGGGGGCATAGTTCAAGTTTACAAATTACCGCATTTTTAAATTACTGTAATTACTAGATTTTATAATATTGTTATTATATTTATTTATTACTATATTTTATTTATTTTGTTTTTTTAATGATTTTTTACACCATTCACACTTAACACTAGATGAATCTTACAGGTTATTACGGTTGTGTAGGTACCTAATATGTGTAGTGTTGTTTTTTTTCTGCAATGTATGCACAATAACTTTTTCATGAAATATTTATTTATATATTTTTTATTCCATTAAGAGATAACTATCTTTTTACACTTAGTAATGAATTAGCACGCAACTTATATCCTGAAAACAGGAAAACAATTTACACTTATATATTAGCATGAGGCTTTATTGAACTTTATTGAAGCATATTAAAAGTTTTCATAAAAGTGTAGGAACACGCCAGCTTACGCGTTTCACGCCATTATACTGGCCCTTGATCACAACCACAGTGTTCCTACACTTTTATGGAAACTTTTAATATGCTTCCATAATGTTTTCATACATTTTATGCAGAAGGTACAGACAACATTTTGCTTACAAATGTATTAGCATATTCATGTAATCTAATACATAACTTTCGGTGTCAATATGACACAATGTTCCCTGACCACAGGCTTCCTATACAGACAGCCCAGGGGCTTCTCTAGGTCCCCAGGGTTGACTGTACAGACGTTCTATGTGCTCTGTTGGTTCACCGAGAGTCCTGATGGCCTGATGGAGCAGGGGAATGCCCTTTGATTATGTTGTTTTCACGGACAGTGTCAATCAAAGGGTCAAGCACCAGGGATCGAAGGTTTCCTCCACTTTTCACCGCTTACAGAGACTGCTCTAGGAACAGAGCTGTCAATTACAGCTCTGTTCCTTGTACAGCTGCAGTGCTAGGAGCCACAAAACTCCTTTATTTGCAGCAATGTCTTTAGATTTAAGGGGTAATTTCTGGGGGTATCTAACATACACGCCCCTCAAAGCTATGATCGGGGGAATCAATGTTGAGTTGAGCTCTGATTGGTTGCTATGGGAAACAAAGAAAGTCTTAGACCTAGACAGTTTTCATACTCTTAAAGGTTGCACTTTCTTAGGTGGAGTAATTTATGGGGATCTCTGACATACAGGCCCTTCAAAGCCACATCAGAACTGGACTAGTCTCTTAAAAAATCTGTGGTAATCCATTGATGCTTCTGCATGCTTCCTCCTGCTGCTCACAGCCTATATTTGTAATTGCAGCCTTACCTCATACCTTTGTGCCACCCCTTACCAGCGCTAATCTTGCTCTCATCCTGATACATTCATCATTATCTGATCCACCTTATGCCTCATATCTACTAAGATGTCTTTTGTGACAAAGGCTACGGCCGAAACGTCTACTCTTATGGCATCTATTGTATCACTGTAACCTTTATACAGAATGTTCCTTGTAAGCAGCATCTGACTATCTATTTTGTGAAAAATAAAATACTCCATTATTTGTATAATACCAGAATTGGTATTTCAATTACTAGCGGTGTATACGTGCCGTGAATAATGAATGTCTATCGGACCGGCGGGCTGTCCCCCCCCCCCCCTCCTCCCCCGCCCCGCTCCCAAACTCCGGCGTAATTGCGGGGCGTAATTAAGCCATCTGAACATAGCCTAAGAATTAGCAAAGACAAAACTGTCGAGGACGTCGGACAGAGCCCATATAATGAGCATATAATGCTGTGTAAATGGCCTTTTACAGAGATTGCTGATTCGTTCTACACAAAGCTGAAGAGCGGGCCCCAAGAGTAACTTTCTATGGTGGGCCCCAGGTACTCCAGTCCGACACTGCTGTAGGTGTTAGTACAAAAAAGTTTTTTGTTGTAGAAAATGGTGCAAAAGTATAGAAAAGGTTTGGAATTTGTTATGGTATCAACCTGTAGAATACAGATAACACATTTTTACCAGAAGCAAAAAAAGAAAAACACCTGCAAACAGGGTGCAAGTCCTTTTTTTTCACATTTTCCCCACTTTCTTTTTCCGTTTTCCCAGTACATTTTATGGTGCGGTGAATGACACCATTAGAAAGTACATCTTGTCCCACAAAATAAAAGCCCTCATATGTCTATGTAGGCGGAAAAAATAAAAACGTTATGGCTCTGGGAAGGCGGAGAGGAAAAAAACTTAGAGCCATATTATTATGACCGTTTGCTCACGAAGGGGTTAATGGTACAATTTAATATACGTCACAGCTTATGTCTTCGTTTCCCGGTCTGCGGAGGTGCCCGTGTAATGACTCCACGGCTTGATAGGGCTGGTTCACACGGCTTATTCAAGCCGTAATTGCGGGACGGATTTCGCCTGCAATTCCGGCTTGAATAAGGGGCGGGGGCGCGGCCCGCCGGCCCCATAGACATGCATAATCCACTGCGCGATTCGCCAAGCGGGTAGGAGAGACGGAATCCACAGTTGATTACCGTAATGGCTGGGATGGATTCCAGCCGTATTGCGTGCCGTACTGCACTGCAATACGGCTGGAATCCGTGCCCAAAATAAGCCGCGTGAACGGCCCTAATGGGCCAGCATGCGCCACCCAACTTTCCTGGAGCCAAAAACATTTTGCCAGAGGCTTTATCTGGACACCTCCCCATTGCCTCCTTGCCAGTTTGTATTTGTTCCTGACTTCTGGTTACTGTGTTTTTTGCTATTGTGTTTCATGGTTCTCAGCTTTAGCTTATGTTTACCAGCTATTCTCTGCCTACAGCCTGCCCTGACCTCTCTGCCTGCGGACCATTTACGTCTCTGCCTGCCATCTGCCCTGACAGTATTGCTAGTGACCCAACAACGCCTCTGCCTGTCTCCAGTCTACCCCATTGGCACATCGGCTGTCACTGCGAGCAGCCACGTCAGGGGTAGCGACCTGGGAGTTCCACACAGCTATGTTCAACCTACCTTGCAGCGGGCTCTAGTGAATACTAGAAGGCTCCTTAGACTCTGCACCCTGGTGTGGTTTGAGTCAACTCTCATGGTGACCCAGCAGATCCACCACCTGACAGTACAGACTGGCCATAGACCCCGCCAAAATGCCTCTGCCAGATGTAGTTGACGTTGCAGCTGAAATGACCCATCAAGACATCAGTCATTAACGGGGTTTTGCCACGATGTAATGTTGACGTGGGATCCTCCAAAATGGGTATTTAATCACTTTTCTAAATATATGTCATTAAAAAAAGTGAAGTCTGTGAGAGCTATAGCCTGACTAAGATGCCCTTAGTTACTTCAAAGCTTGCACTAGATACGACCTGACAAGACCTGACAAGACCTGACAAGAGCTGCTGGCCGGGCTTGCGCAGAGAAAGCTTCTTATCTGATGAGACTGAGCTGCAGAAGCTTTCAAGGCACCGGGTAGAAATATGTTGTGTTTTGTATACAGAATCCACTAGTTGTAGTGTGATTATCTGAGTAGATCTCTGCTTTACCTGATGGCAGAGAACATGAAGAAGCTTTCAAGCTGCTGTGGAGAAAAGGTGTTGTCTTTTGTATACAGAATGCACTAGTTGTAGTTTGATTATGTGAGTGAGCATTTCACACGATCCCTTATGCACGGCTCTGTGCTCTGGCTGTGTCTCTCTCTCTCTCTCAGCTCAGTGTGGCTTTGTTTACATTTGCTTCTTAGCAGATAAGGCATGTCCTGGCAAAACCCCTTTAAGAGCTCTTCAAGATGCTACATGGTATTACAGCACATCACCCGGTAGCTTACCTGCTCCTACACCTGCTGTAGCTCTGCCTCCAGTGACCTCTGCTAGTCCTGACCTAGACCTGCCTTTGACACCTCAGTACAACTTGTTGCAGGTTCCTAAACCAGTGTACAATCCACTTGAAGCTCCTGACGCGTCACTTTCTCACAGATCAAGTCAAAGTAGCCTTTATAATAAGCCTACTCTCTGGTCTACTCTAATGTGCCATACCCCTCTAGGAGCGAGGGGATCCCTTGATGGTTAACCTACAGGAGTTCTTGGAATCCTTCTGCAAGGTCTTCGAAGAATCTGGGCACGCTTCCTCTGGCACGTCATCTCTGCTCCTTCCTCTGCTGCATCATCTCTTATTGTCAAGTTGATCTCATGTTTGGGCAATATGCAGTGGCGGAACTACCACCAAAGCAGCCGTAGCAGCTGCTATGGGGCCGGCTGCATTAAGGGGCGTGGCCAGCAACAAACTGTAACTTAAAGGGGTTGTCTCACTACACTGTTTCATCTTACCTCAGTCCTGTTTTCTTGGTTTCATTTTGAATTCAAGGGCATGTTTACTGACTTCCACTAGGCTGCAGTAGAAGCCAGGTCTGTAGCTATAGTAACCAGTGCTGGCAGCTTATCAGGAGAGATTGAACATGTCTGTAGCTATAGCGACCTGAGGAGCTGATGCAACCCATACAAGAGAGGATATCTGAGAATAGGTAGGACACATATTGCAAAGTGACATGTCTTTGCAAGATCTTTAACATAAAAAGCAATCCTTGTGTTGTAGACGGACCCGCGAAGGGGCTCGACGTTCTAGTGGGGGATCAAATCAGTATATTGAATTGCCAGTGAAAGAAATCACAAACTGACAGCCTGCAGTCTAATGAATTCTGTTCTGTCTTTATTACAAAACACAAGTTTTTATAGCCGGGCATGGACAAAAAATCCATAGGCAACATGTGACATACATCCTCCCTCTCTATTGGTTCACCTTATCAAGAATACTTTTATTGCCACTCTGTTTCAACTTCTGAGAGTCTTGACTCTTAGGCCATGTTCACACGGCTTATTTCGGCACGGATTGGCGCCGTACTCTGTGCCGGATTTGCGCTGCAGTACGCCACCAATCCGTCGGAGTAATTACTGTAATCCACAGTGCTCATAGAGAACAGTGGATTCCGTCGCTCCTCCATGCTCAGCGAATCCGCCGGGCGGGGAGAAAGTGACATGCACATTATCCAAGCGCAATACACGTCATGGATAATGGAAGTCTATGGGGCCGGCGGGCCGCGCCCCCGCCCCGCCCCCGCCCCGCCCCTTATTCAAGCTGGAATTGCGAGCGCCATCCGGCTTGCAAATCCGGCGTGAATAAGCCATGTGAACGGGGCCTTAGGGACGGTTCACATGGCTTATTCAAGCCGTAATTGCGAGACAGATTCCTTCCGCAATACGGCTTGAATAAGGGACGGGGGCGTGGCGGGGGCGCGGCCCGCCGGCCCCATAGACTTCCATTATCCATGGCGCGTATTCCGCCGGGATAATGTACATGTCACTTTCTCCCCGCTCAGCGGATTCGCCAAACGGGGAGGAGCGACGGAATCCACTGTTCTCTATGAGCACTGTGGATTACCGTAATGGCTGGGACAGATTCAAGCCATACTGCAGCGCAGTTTGGCGCGCAATACGGCTGCAATCCGTGACCAAAATAAGCCGTGTGAACGGCCCTTTAAAGCTATCTTCTTTGCACAACAGGGTGTACCTGAACACAGGCGCCATCTTGTGGGTGTAATAGACATTTCACCTAATACAGTCTGTAACACTTGTAGTGAGACAACCCCTCTAATTTTCACTGCCAGCTGGGTGTTTTACAAGAACGCACTGGCCAGCGCGTATTTCTAAAGTGCGGAGGGGGCCCATTTTTTACTTCCCAAAAGGGGCATGCCCTCTTTCCCCCCCAGTTTTACAAAAAAGCGTGTGGAGATAACGTAATTCAATTTTCTCTCTTGACAGCTATTTAATCCCCTAAAAAACCCAAAAATAAAGAAAAATGCCCATGATTAAGGGAAATCATTTCCGAAACCCCGTTTGCGTCTTTCCCCGGTGGGGGTTCACCATGTGAGGGAACTTCATTTGTCCTATACCTTTGGAAATAAAGTTTGGTTTTTCCTTTTTAAACTGTACCCCCCGGAATGGGTTTCTGGGCTCACCACCCCTTTTTTCAGGATTTCATTTTTAAAGGGTTTGGCCCCCCCGGGCCCCTCCTTTACTCGGAAAATACGTTTCCCTTATCCCAAAAGGTGAGTTGACCAAACTTTTTTTTTGCTATGGGGCAAAAGTTCGGGGCAAATAACACCAAAATGGGGCCCCACATTAAAACCGCATGATCATTTTCCCCCTTAAAAAAACAAAGTTTACCTGAAAAATGATAAACAACGCTTTCCCCCAACATCCTTATGTCCCCTCAGCTCTGTGCAAAACCCTTTTATAACAGGAAAATCAGGGAAAGCAGAGGTTTTCTGCTTTTAGGTTTGAAAAATTTCACGAGAGCATGCAACTTGGAATGCGGGCAGCATAAAAAACCCATCAATTAAACCCTTCACATTGTAGAAAGTACACTGACGTTACAACCCCCACCCACCCAGCATAGCCCCCCGACCACAAAATTTTAAAAAAAAAAAAGACAATAAACCGTATCCTACTTTTTTCCCCCCGGTGTCCCCTTTTAATTTTTTGGGCCAAATCGGCCCGACTTTCTTCTCCCCCTCCAATATGAAGGGCAAGAGTCCAAGTTATCAGTTATCACTACATGTGTGGGAAAAAATTTTGTCTTAAAAATTTTCTGTGTAAAATTGGCCAAAACTAGATTTTTGTAGTACAAAAAAGTACAAATAGTTACATGTATTTTTGTTTAGCCAAATTAAATTTTGGGGAATGAAAATATTTCAAAATTCGTAATTACATTTTGTGGGATAATTTTATAATTCAAAAAAATGATAGTAAAACAATTTTGTAAATTTCGTCGAAAAGAGCGCTTTTGAATGCATGCACCTTTCAAATTTTAAATCCCGTGGTGCCTATTTATCCCCCGGGGGCATGTGTCCGTAGGTTTTCATACAGATCTATATTTAAAAAGTAAAAGGAATAAAAAAGAACTTTTTTTGTAAATTTGTAATATGGCCCCAGAAAAAGGAAATCTGCACGGGAAATATCGTGTGTTTGCATTGCGTAAGAAATTTTTTGCGCCCCCAAAATGTTAAGCCTTTAAAACGCAACTATAGGTTGGGGTTTTTATGCAAAAAGCCCTTTCTTTTTCAGTACAGTGGGGGGCTTGTGCTTTTAAAATGAGTTTCTGGCATGCAAAAAATTATTAAAAAAAGATAATTTCCCCGCCCCCGGGGGAACCCAAAAGAAAAAATTTTCCACTCTACCAAAAAAAACAAATCCCAAAAAAAGTAACTTTTTGAACAAATAGCCAAACACAAAAGTATGGGTGTACCTGAAAATTTTAAATAAATTTGCCCCAAAAAATCCCAAATTTTAAAGGAAAATAAATGGGAAAAGTAGTAAATTTTTAAAAAATGGTATTCACTTCGGGCAAAATTCCCTTTTTTTTTTTTGCATTGCAAAAGGGAACCAAAGTAGTTTAAAATTTAAAAAAGCCCCTCTCCAACTTTTTACCCCTTAAGGTGTCTGTTTTAAAAATTCATTGGCTAAAAATTGGGGGATATTCAGTTTTCCATGGGCCCAGGGCAGGCTAAATTTGAAATATTCCGCTAACATAAAGGGAAATATTTAACTACTACTATTGGTCACTTAAGGAGGTAATATAAATGTCCAAACCATTACACTTTTGGGGTCAAACCCCTAAAAGGGCACTATAAGGAGGTGGGAAAAAATTTTGCAAGTCGTGTACACTGGTAGCACCACTATATGGTCCCCTTTAAAGGAGGGAATTTTCAGTCCCGCAGACCTGTGTCACCCGGTGTCTACCCCCTATATGGGCAAATATATGGGGGTATATGCATCTGCAGAGTCTGTGTACACTGGTATAACCACATTTTGGCACTGAAATTGGGGTAATTTTTACAGTCCGCAAGCCCCTTTTTACCTGGTTTTTTACCAAAGATCCCACTAATACGAAACCCAAAATTTCCTCGAGATGAACCCAACAATTTGAGAGAGCTCGTTTGACAATGAGGAATACACTTGAATGCCCGCAGATCGCGCTTTATTGGGCAGTGGGGACATTTTCTTAAAGGGACTTCCATTTGTCCAAAAAACAAAAACTATTTGGGGGAAGTGACCCTATCAAATACCCCTCTCAGCATCTGCTATCCCTCTCCACCCTTTTTTTCCATCCAGACCCACTTTCAAAGTATCTCATTTTTGGTTTCTTTTTCCGGGGGAAATTTTTATTCACTTTCTGGTTTTCCTTTTTACGCCTCCAATCTTTTTTGATTGGACAAGCCCCGGGTGATCCATCCTCCCCTTGCAAAAACCTTCCGGAATGCAGAGTACGCATGAGCTATTTTCCTTTTTAGGCTGACTGGCAAAAACTAGCATGGGGTGGCTCTGTCACCTAGAGACTTCTATGTATGGACCCTAGTGCAGAAAGGAGACTTTTGAAATGCAAGTGTGCATATATAATGTTAAACATTGCAAATAACAAAAAGTGTTTTGTTTATATATATAGAATCATACCAGCTGGGAAACGGCGGGTTTCTTGGAAATGTAGAGAAACAAATATGAATTTTGTCCCACCATCAAAAAAAAAGGGACAAACTTTATTTTATATTCATAGTAAAACATGAATCAAAAAGCTCCCCCTCCCAACTTTAGAGAGTGCAAAGAGGGACCATCATCCATGCCTCTAACCAAACCCCCAAAAACATGACATACCCCAAACACGCCTTTACTCATCCCCCAAAACAAGACTCTAACCCCCCCCCCCCCCCCCCCCCCCCACAGACAACTTTTTAGACGGCAAAAAGAAGACTTTTTCGGGTTTGGTTTTATCCATGATAAAATATTAAGAATTGTTATGTAATAACAGCGATGACAACCAATATTTTTTTAAAGCAAATACCTTTTAAAAGATGCAAATCTGTTTCTAAATAAAAAAAGGGGGGACATTTTACACTAAGAGGACAAGTTCCAAATGGGGCACTGCCCCCCAAAATGGGGACAGGGGAGGAAAGCAAAAAGTCTACACGGACAAAATAGCTTATGTGTTTCAGGTTAACAGACCTTGCTAAAAGGGGAAATGTAGTTTCAAACAGGGCCCTACCACCCCCACAGACCATGAAGAAAGACCAACTGGCAATAGTAGCAAAAAACGGTGTCGAAGTAGTTCACACACTGGTTTGTGACAATTTTTCGTTTAAACCTTATTTTCCCCAGTATATGTTCTTTTTTTTGGGGTTTCTCACAAAAACCTTTTAAAAAGGAGCCCTTTTAATAACCCCTTTCACTGCAAACTTCATTTAAATTTCAGCAACGTTGTAACATATCCAAGTCAATTTGATAATTGAAATGCTGATGCACTGTTGAGGTCCCATATCCATACTTGAATCATCCTTCTTCTTTTGTTTAGCATAGCAGTTCTACAATTGCTAGGTGCGGGGAAGCAGGGGTTTTTCTAAGCCCCCCCTGTGAGTATCAACATAGATGCACTGCTCCCCCTCCTGGATTGCAGGAGATGGAACAGTCCTGCAGGCTGCTGGATGTTGCTAGAATGTAAAGCATCATTACTTTTTTCCAAGCGAAAAACGTGGGCAGCGGGACCCCAGAGCGCAGCAGCACCCCTGACCCAGGGCAAGGTAATGACTGCAGCTGGCATGCCGACAAAAAAAAGGGGCACCCCATGCAGCATCCCCCCATACCACATTCATATCTGCCTCTCCCCCCCCGCTAAAAAACTATAGGGCCCAAAGCGCAAAACCCGGGAATCTAACGACAGTAAATAGGAAAAACATGACCGCGAAAAAAGGTAACCGAGAGGGCAAAAACAATAATAGTCACCTCCAGAAAGGTAAAACCCACTGGGGGGGACTACAAAAATCTGCCCAGATTAAAGGGCAAAAAACACCCCAAAAATCCATGGAAAAGGGGCCGCAGCGAGTTTTTAACCCCTCACTCAATCCCCATGTGCGCCAAACATGGAAACTTAAATTATTTCTGTCTATAAATGATCTATTATAAGTCATCTATGTATTTCTCTATTTATATCTCTATTCTGTATCCATCTAGATAGGATCCATGTTCAGTATCTATTTATCTACCAATCGCACGATTTAATAAATTTTGTTTTTTTTTTTTTTTTTTTCTTTTTTTTTTTTTTTTTTTTGTTTTTTTTTTTTTTTTTTTTTTTTTTTTTTTTTTTTTTTTTATTTTTTTTTTTTTTTTTTTTTTTTTCAGTCTCTATCTAATATTTATCTATTTGTCTAATATCTATCAATGTGAGATTTTCACTCTGATTGTCAGTCCTTATCCATCTATTTACCTATCTTCTGTAATCTTTCTAGATAATCAAATATCTATTTTTATATCTAATTTTCTGTTTTAAAATCTATTATCAAACCCCTCTATCTTCATCATCTATCTGTCTTTTATCTATCTATTGATCAATCTGTCTTTCTTTTATCTATCTGTCGATCAATGTATTGTCCATATATCTATCAATCAAGTAATCATTTTCTATCTAATTATTTTTCTATCTATCTCATATCTATCTATTGATCAATCAATCAATTTATTATCCATTTATCTATGAATCATTTGATCTATTTTCTATCAAATTATCTACTTATCTATCTACTTATCTATCATGACATAGTTTTCCTATGGTTTAAAAAAATTGTTATTTGGGGGTTACACTGCAATGTCACACAAAAAACGGGTTATGAATCACTTGGGTAAGGGAGGGGGCGAACGCAGAGGAATTAGCCAGATACAGAAAAATAATTTCCCGCTTTTTTTGTAACACCTGCAATGTAAATTTTTTGGGGGGTCCTCATAAGTGGCATACTGGGGAATTTTTTCCTCATTATTAAGGGATGCATAATTTTTTTTCCCATCACTTTTTCCCAAACCCGTCCCGGGTTAGTAAGGTTTTTAAGAACAGATGACACTAATTCTTAGGTTTTTTTCATCAAAGGGGGGTTGTTTAACACAGGGGACCCCCAAAAACACTAGGGGGTATGTAGTCATGTGATCATTTTCCCCACAGCAATTTGCACAGGGGGGAAATTTTATTTAAGCGCAATTTTGAGAATGCACTATGAAATACCCGTTTTCCCCCCGGAGCATGGGCCTGGCAAGAACACCCCTTTTACAATAACAAGACCTAATAACAAGGGTTCCAAATAAGATTTTTTAAAAATAACCCCAGGGGCCCGAAGTATGAAAACTCTAGCACCAAGACCGCTTTTTTCCCCATAGCAACCGACAAGCCCTCAGCAACAACAAGCTCAGCTTCATTTTTTTTAGACAAAATTTTAAAAAATAAACTACTCTGATTGGTTTGCTATGAGCTCTATGGTTGCTATGACCGATTGGGTTTCTAGGTCTCGATTTGGTTTTCTATGGTCTCTGTTGTTGCTATGGTCCCTGATTGCTTGCATACCCTGATGTGTTGCTAGCTCTGATTGCTTGCTATGGTCTTATTGCTTGCTATGGCCTGATTGCTTGCAGGGTTCTGATTTGTAAAACGGTTTTTCCAAAACTAAACAGTTCCGAAAATGGGAATCCCCTAACCCTGAGGAAAAAAATATTCTAAAAGTAAAAAATTTAAAATTTTTTTAATACATTACCGTTCAACGATTCCACACTCGCTTCCATTTTTTTTCCCTTTTTTGTCACCGGAAATTTTTGGGAGTTTTCCCCCAAAAAAAAATTTTTTACGGGGTACATATATTTTTTGTACATATGGGGTTTTGATTGGGTTCTAGGGGGCCCCGATTGGGGTTTTAACCTCTGTTTGTTGTTTTTAAACTCTGGTTGGGTTGCTATGGGCTCATTGGGTTTCTGGGGCAACACAGAAATCTTACTGCAGCCCGTTTTTCATAATAAGGCCCTTTGTTCATTATTTTGGGCCTATGGAAACAAAACCTAGAAGTTGTATATTTTTGATGTGATTAGATTGCATGTAACCAGAGTCATATACTTTTTAGATAACGAACATTGTTTTCTTCATGAGGACCAATGGCAACAATACTCCTTGTTGGACTCAGGCTAAACTGGTAGTTTGCATTCAGCTACGAAAAAAAAAATGGCTACTAGTCCCATGGCCGGCATCGATGCTAGATTGCTGCCAATATTAAGTAGAAGCAAATTAATAAATCACACAGTTTCAGCTTATCTGTATTAGGACGGGCAGGACTGCTAATTAGAAATTCTACACTTACTGTACTGTGGGCATTGGCATTTACCTACGGATGGAATAAATGCAGTTTTGTGGGCCCCAGCTTCACTGACAAGAAATACAAAATTTAGCTCCTTTTGTTTTTTGCACGAAAACATAAACATAGTAAAAAGAAGAACCAAGAAAAAAAAGGGCCATTTATTTTATAAGGCTTAAATTCTAAGACAGTTTGCACTAAACTACAGCTGTACAGGGTTTAACACCCACATAATTTTTTTTTTGACAGTTTCTAACCCCCCGACAAGGGGTGTGTCTATGTAAAAGGGGTGTGTCTATGTAAAAGGGGTGTGGTTTATTTTGTGACGCTTTGCACCACTATGAATTATACCAACTCAAGGGGTTTTTAACTTGGACTAGAGCGTGGTTTCCAACCCAGTCCCAAGACCAATCAACAGTCAAATTTTCGGATCATAATTTTGTCAGTATTTTGTGGAGATCCGAAAAAAAAACTGTACTTCAGCTTTGGGACGGAGTTTTAACACTGGGCAGGCGGTCTAAACAGCGCCAAAAAACCCTTTCAACACACGAGTAGGTAGTCATGGTGGTTAAGGGATTTAACGGTTTTGCAGCACGACCCTGTTACACGCCGCCAGGTTTTTTGCACTAATTGCACTAACACCTGGCCGCCCGCCTCGCTGTTTAACCCTTTAACGCCACGCCTAAATGAAGAAAAAGGGCCCGCACCTTTTTTCAGTCCGTCGGGAATCATGATAAACGCTAAAAACCCGCTGGCTACCATGGTAGCGGGAAGCCCTGTGAAGGCTCCGATCACTGACATGTTCTCGCTGCCATCTTGCATTAGGCTGTATTAACGATCGCACCCCCTAGTGGTGAAGCGCCCTAGGGGGACTCAATGTTAAAGTAAAAAAATAAAGAAAGTTTTAAAGTGTAAAAAAAAAAGTATTTAAAGTTCTAATCAACACCTTTTCCCCATTTTACAAATAAAAACAATAAAATAATAAAAAAGTTACACATATTTGGTATCGCCGCGTCCAAAAAAATCCGATCTATAAAAATATAACATCATTTATCCCGTACGCTGAACACCGTAGAAGAAAAAAAATTCAAAACGCCAAAATTGCTTTTTTTTGGTCATTTCATGTCCCATAAAAATTGGAATAAAAGTGATCAAAAAGGTCGCATGCATTCCAAACTGGTAGCAATAAAAAGTACACTTCAGCCACAAAACATACCCCTCACTCACGTCCGTAGGTGTTAGTACAAAAAAAGTTATTGGTCGCACAAAATGGCGCTGCGGCGCAAATTTCAAATATAAAAAATTATTGGAATTTTTTTACACCACCAAAGCATAACGGAAACCCTATATGTTTGCAAAAATGCGCATCTACCTGTAGAATATAGATAACACATAATTTTTACTGAAGAATGAACGCCGCAAAAATAAAACTCCCGCAAACATGGCGCAAGTACATTTTTTTCACATTTTGCCCCACTTAGAATATTTTTGCCGTTCCCCAGTATATTCTATAGTAATATGAATAAAACCACTGGAAAGTAAATCTTGTCTCGCAAAAAAAAAGCCCTCATATGTAGGTGGAAAAATAAAAATGTTATGGCTTTTGGAAGGCAAGGAGGAAAAAAATGAAGAGTAAAATTATTTTTTTTGTTTGTGTTAAAGGGTTAATCAACACGATGATATCATACGGCTATCTAGTCTACACTGTCTAAGACAGTATTGATAAATGTCCCCCTGCATTTTAAGCACAGGAAGCCCTATGGCTTCACAAAAGTATATGTTGGAATACCATTTTCACAGTATACTGGTGAGGGATTATCAGAACAAGGGCTAATGTGAAGTCAATTCATATCCTGTTCTTTGGATTTTGTCCAGTCTCAACATAACTCTGTAGGAGGGTTGTATGATTTAGGAAATCCAAAAACCCTATTCACGAATTCCAAGTGACTAAAGCAAGAGTCTGAAACATGCGGCCTGCAGTATGGATGTGGCCCAGGGCACCAGGACTCCTGAGACATCCCTGGGACAGTAGAGAACAGATCAAAAGACGAGTGCACCAATCTTAGCTGTTTAACCCCTCAGGTGCTGCGGTCAACAGCAACCGAGCATGTAAAGGATTTGACAGAGTGGGGTCCCTGTGTTCCACAATTGAACAGCAGGGTGTCAATGGTTGCAATAATACCTGGAGGCCTAATAATGGCCTGAGAGTGGGCATAATTCATTGCTGTACAGTTACGTAATGCAATGTATTATAACAGCGATCAAGCGGTAGCACAGTCCAGTCCCATAGTGGGATGAGTAAAGAGATATAAAAAAGTAAAAAAAAAAAAAAAAAGTAGACAAAATAAAAAAAACCCATTCTACATTATAAATGCTTATAATAAAAAAAAATAAAAATAAAATAAAGTACACATAATTGACATTTCTGTGTGTGTTGCAGCCTGGGCAATAATTTTGTATTATATTGAACTTGAAAGGAATGGGCCCCTCAATTTCAATTTTATGTGTGACACACTTATCCAGCGAAATTTGAGACCCCTGAACTATCAGGAAATCCTCCTTTCACTTAGGGTCCTTTTTTCAAAAAAGTTAGAACATGTTCAATAATCCGCCGTATTTCAAGTCAAGAAATGCATCACAAACTATGTCGGCTCCGCTGTTTTAGGATTCAGTCTGACAAGTATTTTGACATTTGTCGTGCGGATGTGCCCTCACAGTAAATTCAGCACTGGAACTTCACTAGCCTAACACTGTTGTTCCTGTCATTAGAGCTCATCTACAGTGCATTTCCTTCATGTATGAAGCCATAATAATGTGATTACCATGGTGCAGCTCAAATGACTTGCACGTTTTATCCAAAATGCTGTATTCATGAGCATGACTATGACTAACACCTTGGCTTCTGTGCAGGGGGAGAGGGTGATGTGCCATATGACAATCACTCATTTTGTTTTTAGACTGCATAAAATGGTTTGCTTTAGTGCTGTGAAATGTTGCCATTTGAGCTTTTTTGTGTTTTGTAATTTGTTACAGATTTGTTTTGTAAGGGCTTGTCCCCACGGCACTGGTTTTCAGTCGGTTTTACAGACGGTTTTTGGATTTGAAAACCATCTGTATAGCAACTGTCAACCATTTACATTGATTGAAATAAAAAATCTGTGCAGCAGTACCCACTGCACGCATTTTCCTCTGTATTTTGACACCGCCAGTGTTCCTAAAAACTTAGAACATCTTCATTCTTCCGCCCAGTTTTCGGGCAGAACATGAACATGTGGGTGCAAAGGGGAACGGCTTGTATCTGATAACCCTGGACTAAAGCCGTCTCCTTATGTGCCAAAAAAAGACTAAATACTGGTTGGAAAATTCGACCGGTATTTGGTCTTTGCTGTGGGAATGCACCCTAAGGGCGCGTCTCCAAGGCACAGGACAAATACAGGTCGGTTTATCCGTGCACACTGCCGCGGGACGACAGCATTTCTTTGCGTTTAGCGGAGAAAAAGCCCTCCCCCTTCACATTCACTTGCTCATATTCCATCTGAAAACCGGACAGAAGAATGAACAAGTACAAAAAAACGGCAGTATGAAAAAACGCTGGGTGGAAAACACGAGTAGTGGGGACTACTCCATTGGTTTTCCATAGAGTCCCGTGTAAAAGTTTGCAACCTGTTTTTCAGACGGTTTGCAAATTGCAAACCATCTGAAAAACCGGCCGCAAACCGGTGCTGTGGGGATATGGCCTAAGGGTGCGGCCACAGTGCACTGACAAAATACTGGTCAAATTCTGATTAAAGAATCTGTCCGGTATATTATCATCTTTTAAATGTTAGGGGGTGGTTTCTGTCCACGGTTTGTGGATTCGGCCATCCTCCTAAATATTGAATAGTACATGTTCTGTCCTAAAACCGGGTGAAAGAATGTGCATGTTGCAAATTTTTTGGACGGTTTTTGGATTTGAAAGCCGGCCGTCAGAAAATCCAAGCTGTGTAGACTACATTTCTGTTGACGTCTATGGGGACGATTTTCAGACGGTTCTCAAATCTGTTGCCGTGTGGACTTACTCCTAAAAGGTTAAACACTAGGACAAAAACATATTCATATATTCAGGTTCTGTATGTGCACATAAGTTATACAACTTATCATAAGTTAAAGCGCTGTTCCAATACTTTAAAATGATCATTAGTCAGATGATAGCAAATCTAAAAAAGAAAGCAAAATGTACCTCTTAAACCTGCTCATTCCAGCGCATGTGGCGGTGATCCTGGCCAACGTCAACGTTCATTCTTCACTAGGCCCTGCATCTATTCACAGTGGTCTCTTACTGGATACACCACATGTGACCTCTGAGGCCTGTGGTTGGCTATAACATGAATGCTGAAGTCACCGGCCCGGATCATTTTCTATTTCCTATTATCCCTGAACAACTAACACCATAGATCTTGATGGCATATCGCTAGGATAGGATAGCAGTTGGTCCTAACTCTGGTCCCAGGTCCCCAAAGATGCTGGATCAGAGTGAGGACCTAATTACACTTGTGCACAACTTTCCATTTTGTTCTATGGGAGTTCTGAGCACAGCTGAGCACTGAGTACGGCTATGATCAGAACTCCCATAAAACAGAATGGAGAGTAGTGCACAAGTGCGACCAGCTTTCCATTCTGAGCCAGCATTTTGGGTACGGTGAACCATATAAAGACATTTAATCAGACAAATCCTTGTGCATACAAATTAAAGCGCTTCATAAGCTTCCAACATTTTGATTTAAATATATGTCGTATACTCAAGTGTCCTTATCACAGCCTCCATTCAGCCATTCGGTTCAATCCAGTCGATTTCCCAGAGACCTGGGTAGGTTGGGACCATCAGACACCGGACAGAACGTAACGGGGGGCGGCATGTTTATAAAGGTATGTTCACACGAGGTAATTGCGGCGCACATATCACCATGTATTTGTGCTGTAATACGGGCGAAATGCGCGTAGAAATTATTCATACTCCATGCCGCACGGCGCTGAGCGCCGAGATTGCATTGCGCCCATCTCTCCATAGACTACAATGGGAAAGTAGCTCGGGCTCTGATTGGCTGAGATAGCCAAGCCCCGCTAGCTCAGCCAATCAGCTCTTTTCTGCATTTTTACTGTATTTTGAACTGTCCCGCCTTTGATTCTGATTGGTCAATAGTTCTCCATAGGTTTTAATGGCTCACTGTCGCTCCTATTCTGATTGGCTGGTTTATGCCGACCAATGAGAATAGCTTTCAGAATTTGAATTACTGTATTTCCCGGCAATTTCCAATATCCTAATTCTTGATATAGCGCCGTTCTGGATTTTTGGAAAGTGATTTTTTTAATGTATTTTTTATTTTTCAGGTTTAAGCTATTTTTCTGAGAATGTTTTCCGCCTTTATAAAGGCGATTTTTTTATTCATATTCTGCACGGACATCTTTAATGATTTCTCGCTGTTCTCCAGCCTGTCTCGCATCGGAATACATGTGAGGCGCAGTCCCGCACAGCGCCCATGTCCCCACACTGTGCCCCACACACTGGCGAGGCGCAGGGAACTTTTCCCCGCATGTATGAGCGCACCTCCTCGGGCGGCGAATCTTTGGCGCAGCGCCGCACTGCGCCTAAGTCCCGCACTGCGCCCCACACACTGGCAAGGCGTGGCGGACTTTTCCCCGCATGTATGAGTGCACTACCTCGGGCGGCGAATCATAGGCGCAGCGCTGCACTGCGCCTAAGTCCCGCACTGCGCCTCAAACACTGGCGAGGCGCGGCGGACTTTACATGGAATGTATGAGCGCGCCCTGGCCCCAACATAAATCAGGCGCAGATTTCGCCGGAAAACCGGCGGAAAGTTGCGCCCCGACGTGGCGAGATTCATACATGTCGCCCAATGTATTGCAGCCCATACTGTACGTGCTGCAATACATCGTGTGATCATAGCCTAAGTGACTGTTTGAGAGATGGGAGAGGGCTCTCTATGGGGTGGTGTGGTTGCTCATTCATTTTTATTGGGTGGTTATCCTCTGAAAGTATACTTGTGATATGCCATCAAGGGCTATGGTGGGAACATCGCTTTAAAGTTTTGGAACAACCTAACAAAATACTCATCTTTACTCTCATTAGAAATATAATTTAATACTAAGGATAACCAAACATGGTAAGGCTAGGTTCACGGAGCATATGTTGCATATTTCTTTGAAAATTATGGGAAAAAGTGCAGCATGCAGTGGTATTTTTCCATTAAAATGAGTGATACCATGATGTAAAACTCAGCAGACCCTATTGTAGTCAACTGGGTCTATCGGCACCATTGGTGTCCGTCATGTAATAAATTCGGCAGTGCCTCTGTGATGAAGGTTCTGAGCCACTGATGAAGATGTGATCCAGGCCTAAAGGAGTATTCTTCTAAAAACAATCCTTCCCCATATACCCGTAAGACATATGGCTGATGTAGGGAGGCTTCAGCGTCTGAATCTCCTATATATATTAGACAGAGCAGAGAGCCACTAACAAAGGGTGACTCTTGCTATGTAGACTAGGCCAGTCAACTCATTGCATGGTCAACCATTCAATGAAATGACCAACACGTAATGTTACATTGCCCCTAATGGTTTCTGAAGCTGTGCCTGTGGTGATCAGTTAATTGATAGATCAGTCTAGACAGGGTGTCATGATGAGACCTTTTTCAAATTTTCTAGACATGTATGAGTGTAAAAAATATCTGATTGTGGGGGTCAGAATCCTAGAACTATCAGCATTCCTAAGGGTATGTTCACATGGCTTATCTGTGGGGCGTACAGTACGCCCCGCAATTAAGCCGGGTGTTTGGCAGCTGGGGGCGTACTCCCTGGGCGCGGGGGGGGGTGGCGGCCCACCGGCCCCATAGACATGCATTACTTGCGCCGCGAAAGCACCGCAAATAAATGACATGTCAATTATCTCCCTGGGCGTACAATACGATCGTATTGTATGGTCGGGGAGGGGAGGTCTAATCCATAGTTCTCTATGAGAACTGTGGATTTCCGTAATGATTGGGGCGCATTTCGCTTGTATTAGAGCCCAGTACGCTCGCAATACGTGGCGAAATGTGCCCCAAAATAAGCCGTGTGAATTTACCCTAAGAAAGGGACGGCCCAGTTCTAATATCAGATGCCAAACTGTCCATGCAGAAACTTGAGTGAGGGGTATGGAAACAGAAATGCATACTTGCTTGCCAGTTTCTATATCTCTTCCAGTGGGGTACATACTTGGGATCAATAGGGGTCAATGAACTCCACTAATCGGGCTATGGGGATGCTATAACTGTACTTGAAGGTGTTGTCCCATCTCAATAAGTCCACCTGTACAGTTGTCTTGTAGCAAGCTATGAGCCATCTGCAGGGAATGAGGAGATAGCGTTCGCAGTTTTCTCCAGTCATTTCTATGGGATTTTTGAATATACCTAAGCACAGTCAAACATCTATATTTGGAAATCCCATAGAAATAAATAAGGAGAACTAAGCATGTGTGGCCATCTGCCCACTGAGGCCCTCGATTGGCTCCATTGGTCACATGCCATTTGGAAAGACGAGAAGGGAGCATAGACCGGTGAAATCACTTTAAGGCCTCGTTCACACGGCTTATTTGTCCGCGGATTGGCGCCGTACTCCGTGCCGGATTTGCGCTGCAGTACGGCGCCAATCCGTCGGAGTAATTACGGTAATCCACTGCTCTCATACAGAACAGTGGATTCCGTCGCTCCTCCCCGCTCGGCGAATCCGCCGCGGGGGGAGAAAGTGACATGCACATTATCTACGGCGCGTACGCGCCGTAAATAATGACAGTCTATAGGGCCGGGGAGCGGCGCCCCTGCCGCACTCCGGCCACGCTCTCATCCCGCCCCTTATTCATGCCAGATTTGCGAGCGCAATCCGGCTCATAAATCCGCCGTGAATAAGCCGTGTGAACACGGCCTAACACTGAAGCGCCAGTTAGTGCACAGTTGAGTATATTTTAATAGGTGAGTACATTTTTAGGTATATTGTTTTATTCATTGTTTTGTTATTTAATGCAGTTGGAGCCAACTTTTCCATTTTTTTAATCAAGACAACCCCTTTAACTAGAAAACCTCTGTGTGTGGATTTTACAGTATACTTTCCATTGGCATTCTCTCTCACTGCAGCAACTGTGCAGAGCCCAGGATTCTGCATGTTGACATTTCTCCATGCTGACTAACCATCACTGCAGGCTACTGTCCTGAATTAAATCAAACCACAATATTAAGCTTTTTTTCTGAAGGTCTCTGTCAATAACAAGCCTCCGGAGAATGGAGGAGGTAATGGAGACGTACAATCAACTACCATGGCTCCCTCAGCACCTCCTTCCTATGAGGAAGCAACAGCAGGAGATGGGAAGAAGGCTGGTTTTCTTAAAACCTCTCCAACTGTGGCTCCATATCCCAACTGGACACAGGAAGACACAGGTAAATTTACCCTCTTACCCAGTTTTTCATTGTTATACTTAAAGGGAATGTATCACCAATATATAAATATATATTTTTGCTAATTAAAACTTATTCTTTTCTCAGCTTTTCTTCTTAGCCATTTTTATTTTCTGATTTGTAGATTATTTATTTTGGTTTTCTGTATATGATTATGGGGGCGTCCATCTTGCCTGAGCTGCTTTTATCAGCATTTACAGAGATGCTGTACTCTGGACCTAGGAGCCTGAGAGCAGGTGCTGACTCCTTGACTTGTATGAGAAAGTTTTCTAGTGATGTTCTGTGACTTGGGAAGAAGTCATTAAAGGGGTTTTGCCACATTCTCATTTCATACCTCCTGCATCCAGCTCTTCAGCTCTGTGTGCTCAGAAGGGGGGCGTGTGTGATTTGTTTGAATTGCATATCATGTGACACAGCAGGATGACATCACCAGGCCTTTCCTCTCTCTAGTCAGAGAAAAGTCTGTTTATGTGTAGCACTGTAAGTAGCTACAATGTAGCTCAGAGGTAAAACTTTTGCATCCAGACACAAGGGACCTCGGTTCAAATCCCATCAGGAACCAAACCTGTGGATTTTATTTCTCTATCAATGAACAGACTTGATTGAGGTGTCTTTTTTAATTTATTTGCACAGTGTCAGGATACGTCTGCTCGGGCAGCCTTCCACCCGTCTAATGCAACGACCTGCAGGGGTTAAGTCTGGCCTCGGACCACACCCGGGGAGAGGTGCTGCTCCTGAGCCAGGAGTGACAGCTCTCAGGACCAATCGGAGGGCCCGGATGCCGCACCAATCAGCTGCGGGGGCGGTGTCCGGGCAGACCTCTTAAACCTCCTCATTCCCTCCAGGCTTTGCCTGACAAAGGTGTTCCCTTGTGTTTTCCCTGTTATTCTGTTTTGCTGTTGTCTTCCTGTGCTTTTGAGCTCAGCCCATTTCTTGACCTCGCTTGTTGCCTCTGATTCTGTACTGCACTCCTCACCGTGTTTAGACTCCAGCTTGCTTATGACCATTCGTTTGCCTCACGTTTCTTGGCTTATCCGTTACCTCACCGTTGCCGACTCGGACTGTTTGACACTTGGCTTTTCCCTGACGGCCCTGCACTTAGTAGCTTAGGGACTGTCGTCCAGTTGGGGTCTGCCATCTAGGGCAGCACGCCAAGTAGGCAGGGACAGTGGGCTGGGTACAGTCAGGGCCCACTGCTCCTCTTTTGACGTGACACACAGCTTGACTAATTACTAACTAGTCCAAAGGACAGGAGTAGAATGACAGCACTTGGGTTTGAACACTCAGTAGCTGCCTGAGAGGAGAGGTGATGTCTGAGCATGTGCGACCAGGACTGAGGAGCTCTCAGCCCTGGTCGTATCCCCTGGAGATGAGCTGTAAACAATGGATCACTAAAGGAGCAGCTAAAACAAAAACGGTCCAGAATTTTTAATAATGATGAATGGTGAAAATGTTTATTATTTAATTTACAAACTTCCCTACGCCAATTTTACGTAGTGGCAAAACCCCTTTAAGCCTTATGTATGAAAACTGTCTGGGTGTAAGACTGTCTCTGTTGCCCATAGCAACCAATCAGAGCTCCCCTTTCATTTCATATAGTGCTCTGGAAATATAAAAACTAAGCTCTGATTGGTTGCTATGGCCAACAAAGAAAGTCTTACTGCTAGACAGTCTTCGCACATAAGGCCCCTTATGTAGGGAGGTTGAGAGAGGGAGCTGTGACCATCTCCTATTGTGAATGGTGGATCTTTCTTATCTACACATTGTTATTTCCTTTCTGTGTAATCCTGTCTGTGCTGATAACGAGTACACTTCTGGGAAGTTTTCTCCACATAACCAAAAGTGTCAGACTATTATTACGCCTAGTGACCAAAGTGAACACTGAAGGATTTCAGGATGTTTAGAAATAATCACTATTAGTAGTGATTATTTTTAAGCTTAGTTAGTAAATTAGTTTTAAATAATACTGATATGGAAATTCAGAAAAAAAAAATAACAAAAATACATTTTTAAAGTATTTTTTTTTACATTTCCATATCAGTATTAATTAAAACTAATTTACTAACTAAGCTTAAAAATAATCACTGCTAACGGCGCATTCTCACGGCACAAGACAAATAGCTTTTCCCTCTCCCTTCACGTTGGCTTGCACAGATTCCGTCCGGAAATCGGACGGAAGATTGTGCAAGCACAATGTTTTGCAGCCAGACTGCGGGCGGAAAAACCGCCGGACAGAAAACACATACAGTGGGGACTGCTGCACGGGTTTTCCATAGAGCACTATTGTGCTCATTTTCGGCCGGTTTTTCAGGAGGTCTGAAAAACCGCAAACCGGCTTAAAAACCGTCCGAAAACTCGTGCAGTGGGAACATGCCCTAAGGCTATGTTCACACGGCTTAACTGCGGGACGTCAGTACGCCCCACAATTACGCTGTGTGGACGGGGGCGGGGCGGGAGCGGGGGAGGGAGCGGGGGGCCGCCACCTCGCCGGCCCATAGACATTCATTACCAGCGGCGCATATACGCCGCTGGTAATTCACGTCACTTATCTCCCCCCTCGACGTATTTGCCGAGCAGGGAGAGGAGACGTAATCCATAGTTCTCTATGAGAACTGTGGATTACCGTAATGACTGGGACGTTTTCAGCCCGTAATTTGCGCACTTCGGCGCGTAATTACGGACCGAAATACGGCCCATTTTAAGCCGTGTGAACATGGCCTAATAGTGATTATTTTTAAACATCCTGAAATCCTGCAGTTTTCACTTTGGTCACTAGGCCTAATAATGTTTAAAACAAATATCAAAACATGAGTTAAACAATAGGTTATTTTCTGATGACACGTTCTTTTCGATTTTTAATTTTATGATCTGTCAGTCGGTTAGGTGTTTGACATCTATAATCTGATATAAACCATCTGACCCAAATAAGTTTATACAACATAGAAGATTTCCAGCACTCGTGCTCCAGTCAGTTGTATATTTTATAAAACGCACATTTATGAAGATCAAATTAAAACATGATATAAAATCAATGAAAAGCTATAGAATTTACGCGTTTCAAGCACATCACATTGCTCTTAGTCGTAACAAAACGTTACGACTAAGAGCAATGTGAAGTGCTTGAAACGCGTAAATTCTATAGCTTTTCTTTGATTTTATATCATGTTTTAATTTGATCTTCATAAATGTGCGTTTTATAAAATATACAACTGACTGGAGCACGAGTGCTGGAAATCTTCTATGTCATATTGCACCTGTGGGACCTCTACAGCCGGACGTCCATTTCCCTGTGCACCGTGTGCTGAAGGTCTGGATGCGGATCCCATACTAGCCCGAGACCCCCGGTGAGCGTTTATCTTTTCTTTTTTCATGGACGCAAATAAGTTTATCTTGTTCTTATCAGACCACAGGACATGGTTCCAGTAATCCATGTCCTTAGTCTGCTTGCCTTCAGCAAATTTTTTGCAGGCTTTCATGAGCATCATCTGTAGAAGAGGCTTCCTTCTGGGGACAGCCATGAAGATCTATTTGAAGCAGTATACAATGTATGGTCTGAACACTGATAGCCAAGAAAGGAAAGCAAGATCCTAGGTGCTCACCAAAATCTGCAGATATGATTGGAGAAGTATCAGTCCCCAAAGGAATCCCTATGATAACCAGCAGGAAAACCTGTCGGACCTCTACAAATACGGGCAGTGCTGCCCGAAATGCATCAGAGATGATGGGAACCATGCGTTTTTAATATATTTTTGAATAAAGTTTATGCTTTTAACTGAAGTGGTGCCGGAGGATAAGGCTTTACATTGGATTCAAATCTGAGCACTGATAGGCTAACCCTCCACTTCTTTAACCTCTGCAGCAATGCTGGCAGCACTCATACATCTATCTCTGGATATGACGCTGACCATGTGCACTCAACTTCTTTGGTCGACCAGTCCTGTTCAGAGTGGAACCTGTCTTGTTAAACTGCTGTATGGTCTTGGCCATCATGCTGCAGCTCACTTTTAGGGTGTTGGTGATCTTCTTACAGTCCAGGCCATCTTTTTGTAGAAAACAAGTTGAAAAGCCGTTCAGCACTTGATAAGTAAAAAACATGTAAACTTTATTGTCCCTTAGTCCTTTTTGTATAGTAGACCCGAAACGCGTCAACAGCCTTGTAATATCAGTTGTTTGATTTTAAACTATTTTTTAAATTGGACAATAAAGTTTTTTACATATCGAGTGCTGAACGGCTTTTCAACTTGTTTCCTGTAAGTGCTGCAACTGTGGCCGGGTGATGGTTTCGTGGACCGTGAATCTGCTCTTTTCCACTTCAAGGAGGACATGGCGAGATGTTTTTCTACTATGTACATCTTTTTGTAGAGCAACAATTCTTTTTTCAGACAGTTCTTTGCCATGAGGTGCCAAGCTAAACTTCGAATGTGAGAGTGATAACACCAACTTTAACTCACCTGCTTCCCATTCACACCTGAGACCTTGTAATACGAATGTCACATGACACTGAGGAGGGAAAATGGACAAATTGTGCCCAATTTGCCATTTTCCCTTAAGGGTGTACTCATTTTTGTTGCCAGCTGTTTAGACATTGATGCCTGTGTGTTGAGCTATTTTGAGGGCACACCAAATTTACACTGTTATACAAGCTGTACACTGACTTTACATTGTATCAAAGTGTCATATCTTCACTGTTGTGCCATGAAAAGATATGATACAATATTTACAAAAATGTGTGGGGTGTACTTACTTTTGTGAGCTACTGTATATTTAAATACATATAACTGAAAACATTAGCTGGAAAGCATTTCTTTAAGGGAAGAATATCCTCATGATTCAGTGCCATACTGAAGTGTCATATGGCAGCACATTCTGTGCCGTTTACATGGGGCCTTATGCTCATTAAATCACTGTGCAGAGTACAGTACATAGAGACAGTTTTGTGCAAGTTAAAGGGATAGGACGTGATTTTGGTTCTGTAGCACTGTGCCCCGGCATATGTAGGCACATAAACACTTGCTGACTTCAATAGTGTGGGCAGTAAACTGTTACCCTCTCATATAGGCGGCAGCCCTGGCTACGGTAGTGCAGCCTATTCAGGAGACACCGAGATGCTGACCTCAATGAGCTGGGAGGATGACAGAGTACGCCGGTCCTTTGTCAGGAAGGTAAGTGTGGGGTAAGAGCTGAGCAATTTTGTAATGAAGCTACTGTATATCTGTAGGAGGGAGGAAGACAAAGCTGTATGAGGCTGAACACTGAGTCATTGTTCTGGAGGGGAGAACGTGACAGTGGTGATATCATGGCACTGTATCCACACTGTCCACTAAATGTTGTTTTCTTCTTATCTTTCAGGTGTATTCAATCCTTTCCTTCCCGCGGCTGGTTACTGGGGCCATTGTGGAACTTTTTACCTTCTGGTGAGTATTACATGGCAGTGTAATTTTCAGGTTGTTCAGCTACTGGCTCCGGGATAACAGATTGTATTACTGTAACAGCAGAGCTGCTAATAGAATTAAAAAATTACCCCAAATAGTAAAAAAATTGTAAAATACATTCAAGATAGGGCTTTACTTTATTCTTTACTTGCACATATTTTGGCTGCACACACTGGATGCACTGAACGGAAACATACTCAGATAGAATCTGGCAGAAAAAAAAACACAAAATAAAGCGAATTCCACACACCAAACTTGTAGGTTAGGGTGCTCAGGTACCTGCAACTGATAAATCTGGAATCCACGCCACACCTTGGTTGTGATGCAAAAATTGTGGAATATTTATTCCAAATATAATGACAGTATTTAGTGACTTGTGATAAACATGTACCGTATATACTCGAGTATAAGCCGACCCGAATATAAGCCGAAGCACCTGCTTTTGCCACAAAAAAAAGGAAAAACTTATTGACTCGAGTATGAGCCTAGGGTGGAAAATGCAGCGGCTACTGGTGAATTTTAAAAATAAAAATAGATACCAATAAAATTACATAGGCAGGTATAGGCAGTTTAATGTCCCCCATAGGCAGGTATAGGCAGTTTAATGTCCCCCATAGGCAGGTATATGTCCCCCATGGGCAGGTTATCGGCTGGTATATGTTCTCATAAGCAGGTTAAAGGCAGGTATATGTCCCTAAAGGCAGGTTATAGGCAGGTATATGTCCCCATAGGCAGGTATAGGCAGGTTTATGTCCTCATAGGCAGGTTATAGGAAGGTTCATGTCCCTACAGGTAGGTTATAGGCAGGTTTATGTCCCTATAGGTAGGTTATAGACAGGTTTATGTCCCTATAGGTAGGTTATAGGCAGGTTTATGTCCCTATAGGTAGATATAGGCAGGTTTACGTCCCTATAGGTAGGTATATGCAGGTTTATGTCCCTATAGGTAGGTTATAGGCAGATTATAGGTAGATTTATATCCCCATAGGCAGTTCTAAGCAGGGTTGTTTAAATAAAAAAATAAAAAATACAAGTATGGTACTTACCTCGCTCCCCACTGCTCCGCCTCCCTGCCGCTCTGCTCCCTCTTCAGTCACAGGCACGGTGATGTCATCAGGCCGCGCACGCAGCGTGATGACACACGCTGCCTGTGCCGGAAACTCCGGAAAGCCACGAGTCTGCGGCTGTCCGGAGTCCACTGCAGAGCAGGGAGCGCTCGCCCTCTGCTCCACAGTGGCATCTTCCCCTGTATGCGCTCTGGAGGAGTCGCATACAGGGGAAGAGATTGCCGACAGTGCACAGACCATGGCAGCGCCCGGACCCTGCCGGCTGTTCTCGGCTTTCAGTTATATCGCCCGAGCGCCGACAGTTACTCGAGTATAAGCCGAGGAGGGATTTTTCAGCACATTTTTTGTGCCGAAAAAATCGGGTTATACTCAAGTATATACGGTATATTGAAGTCGATAGACAGGGATGTCCATTTTCAGATGCTATGCAGATGCAATGTTTCGGTTGGGAGTAGCCTTTATCAGATGCATCTGGCAGTGGGTCATGAGACAAGGTAACTGAGCACAGCGTCTATGGGGTTTTTAAGGCACATGCGTGGGAGACATGTCTAAATTGGATTGGAGTTGGGAAGGAATTTTTTCCCTAAAATGAAGACAATTGGCTCCTACCTTACTGCAGTCTTGCCTTCCTCTGGATCAACACTAGAGCACAATAGGCTGAACTACATGAATGTTTGTCTTTTTTCGGCCTTACAAACTATGTAACTACTATGTAACTATGTAAATCCCACAGACGCTGCACTTGGCTACTATGCACTCTCTCTTCCTCCTGGCTCAGCTGGCTGCACACTGCAGCCATCAACTTTGCTGTTTGTCTCATACCCCACTGCCTGATGCATCCAATAAAGGCATCCCATCCCATAGCCGAAACATAGCATCTGCATAGCTTCTGAAAACGGACATCTATATCTATCTACCTCAACATGCAAAACCGAGAGCAACTCGACTAAAGTGATCATTCGTTATATAAGTCCCTGTTACTAAATTTGTAATATATATTCTACAATTTTTGCTTTACAACCAAGCGTGGTATGTTTAATCAGAACACATATTACTAAGGTGTGAGGAAAATTCACTCAAAAAATGACTTCATCTCCAATTTCGTATCTAGTCAGATCTCACAGATGGCCCCCAGCCCTCAGGAAAGCTCAATTTACACGTTAATCAGCACAGCCAAGACCCATTGTAAATGCTCTCCATAGGAAGCTGGCACAGCAGGAGAGGTTGACCCATCAAAAGAACCCTCATTTCCATTCATTAGCACTGAACACATGTGCCTTCTCCAACCCCAAGAACAAAGACTTGCCCAAAATGGACCCAGCCCCAGCGGCTCCGAACTTTCATAAAGGTTTATAAGAGAATCTTAGAACCGTGGTATACCGCGATTTCACATTTTAAAATGTGAATCTTTCTGCACAGCTCACTGCCACTACCGGGTTTCTGAGGCACATGGGGACTGAGAAATCCATAACTGGACCTAGGGAGTCCATAGGATAGGGTTGTCTGATATCTGGGTGTAGTGTAGGTCCGGCCGGTTCTGATGATGCCACCGACTCGGTTCTGTGCCAATGCCCTGCCGCGTTATGGTCCATTTTTGTATTTCTGTCAGAAACTGCATGACCAGAATGGGAGGAATTCATAGACCGTCCCAGGGGTGTGTGGGGGCGTGTAGGGGGCTGCCACATGGGCTGTCCCCTCACAGATATAAGCAGGGGCCCGGGTGTGCTCAACTGTTGATCCAGGAAGAGGGGTACCTAAGAGCATTTCCAGGAGCATCCACACGCAGAAGCCAGGCCACATAAGTCCCCCATGTGGCCGAAAACAAAAGGTAACTGGACACATTTTAATGCCTTTGTCTGTAATCCATACTTATATTTACACCTCTGACTCTTACCTGTATTTTATTATCCTTTTGTATATATTTGTCTAGTGTGCCCTCCATGGCTAATTAAATCTATAAACTTTAATCTGAGTTAGTCTGTCTTGATCATCGGCCTCACACGCCTAGCACTCGGTCTATAATATATAGCTACCCCAAGGCTGGTTTCGGCCTTGTTATAAGTCGGTAACGGACCGGTCTTATAACTAAACTAGAAACTGGTGGCAACCGTTCAGGATTCTGGACGAGGAAAGTGTTCTCTCGTCCTCCCTGGTTCTCCCTGTGCCCGTGTGGACAGGGGTTAACAGTGGAACAGTATCTGGCTGACTTTGTGCACCCCTAGGGGGCAGCGCAACGTCACGATACACCCCAAGTCAGGCCGTCGACCCTCGAGTGGGTCAGCGGGGCGAGCTTTTTCCTGACATAAGGTATTCTCCGTAATAGAGTATTAATAGAAATACCATATGTTAGCACAATGACTGCCTACAGAAATGTACAGGTAAAATCACCATATAAAGATACAGTAAACCCAATACACTTCTATAGGTGCCTTACTAAGGCTTAGTATAACTTAGAGTCTGTACAGAGCTGTAATGCAGCACTGTGCATGAGCCACTAAGGTGCACAGAGACTTGAAAAAGTGCAGATATTAACATGTAAGTGATTTTACAATGATTTGCACATCTATACACAAGGGTATTAGTACAATAACAGTAACTGTGTGTGACCAAATAGAAAACTAATAGTGGCAACCAAGTGATTTATCATTATTGTCACTGGGATCTAATATAGCTGTAATGGCCGGAGTAGTGGATCCGCTGTACCACTGCAGGCGATGGTATAAGCCGCACCAGGGAGTGGAGTCTAATGGGGACGCTGTTTTCACCAGAGCCTGCCGTAAAGCGATTTGGACTTACTGCAGCAAGCGAACCCCCAGGTCACTACCCCAGGCGCGACTTGCCTGCAGTGGTGGCTGAGGTGTGGCATGGTACAAAAGCACTAGGCTGGCTCGAAGTCAGCGAAAGGCAGCAAGGTCAGGACAGGCGACAAAGATTCGTGGTCGAGGGACGGAAGCAATAGGTACGGTATGGCAATAGAACAGTCTGGAACGCTTTTCACTGTAGGCATAAGGCACGATAGATCCAGCGGGGAAGTGGCGGAAGTGTCCCGGATATATGGGGTCAGCGCCTGGTACTTACCGATTACCCGCGCATTGGCCCTTTAAATCTCAGTGAGCAGGCGCGCGCCCTAGGAAGCGGGTACATGCGCAGTGGCTGACATGAGAGTGCAGAAGGAGCAGGAGTGCGGCCGGGTGAGTAGCCGCTGGTAGTACTAGTCGCCCTGCAGCCCGACATGCGGTCCGCTGCACCACTCGTCCCCGGCAGCGTACGGGCAGAGGGGGTACGAGTGCGCCCGCGACCCGACATGTTGGCTGCAGGGCGACTCGTAACAATAGCATGTTCAATAATTTATTAATAAAAAATGTATGAAAAACAAGTGACAACACAATTGAGAGTAAAACTTTTTTTTTTCATTATAGAACATCACGTCAAAGTTGCATGCCATGCAACCAAAATAATTACTGCAAGAGAACAATATATACTTACCCAGAATTCCCTTGTTGTTGCTGTCCCAATTAAATAATGATGAGTCATTACTTCGTGTGATTCAGTAATTATATCAGATATTTTTGGAATCAGTAATCTTAACAGTATATTATAGTCATTGTGTGGACTCCTCTATATTATACTCCTAGAGAGAATGAGTGCTGTTTTGTTCATACACAGACACTCAGGGGCCGTTTACACGGCACAGTGCAAATATAGGTTGGAAATCCCGACCGGTATTTACACTGTTTTTGAGCCGTGCACACGGTTGCCGGGGACGGCTTGTCTCCGCGCTTTGTGCAGTAAAGCCCTCCCCCTCGCATTGAGATGTACAATGTTTGTCGGACATCCGGCGGTCTAAAAAAAACGCCCTGCGGAAAACCTGTGCAGTTCTGAAAGCACAGACTGCTTTCAGAAAGGTTACAGCCACCAGTATTTACATACTAGTCACACTTTGGGAGATGTGGGATTTTTAATTTCTATCTTTAACAGTTAAGTTTTAGTGGATAAAGCCCATAACTATTACTTAGTGGTGGTTAAGCAAGTAGGGTATCAACTGATACCAAATGGTAATTGTGTTTTTGAGATAATAGAGATATTACCCATCTTCTGTCAGGATCCTGGTTTCTTTGAAGCAAGCGATCATGACACCATCAAAACTGCATAAAAGAGATCAATCTTTATTAGACTAAATTATGGATAAAAATATCATTACAACTGCAATGCTGAATATCAGACGTAGCACATCCTGATACAGTCCACACCATATTCAGATTAAAAGTGGTCATAATATCACAATCCATGCGTATATCCCAATAATTCACTAAGATATCAGACAAAAAAGGTGAAAACTACCAAATCAACAATGAATGAGACCGGCTGAAATACAAAGAGACATAATGATGATTGTGGAGGAGGTTGCTGTGTAACCCCAGCCTATGTTCCTATAATTCTCTATGTTCTAGTATTACTTGTATTATAAACTATTATGCCACATAGACAATTGTCGATGTGTATGTTAGATACATGATAGCAAGTACATAGCAATAAAATAAAATGCAATTGGATCTGCTTGTCTTACAGTGACCCAGTGAAGGAATATGTTCAAGCAAACCCTGGCTGGTATTGGGCTTCCTAGTGAGTATAAAACCTCATATTGTAATGACATAGATGTGCATGAACTGAGATATTCTCTTCCTCAAGGTGTAATACCTCTTTATGAATTACATTTCACGGCTTAAATGAATTAGAAATATAATTAAATGCAATTCATCTGATTTCATGTTAGGTACTGATTTGTTAACCATTTTATGCCTAGATGTGTCACTCAGGTGGACATGCACATGGCGGATTTTCAGCACTGACAGTATCAGCGTCGAAACAGCACAGTATCCTCATCGGGAATTCCGCTCTTGTATGCAAGGAATTCCGACAAGGAAACAACACTAATGTGCCAAAGAAACTTTTTAGTGCGCCAAAGATTAGGGGCACATTTATGATTCTTTGATGCCAAACCTAGGCACAGAACAGTTGGAACAGCCAGACCAGGATACAGGTGGTGCCTGAGCCAGACTAGTGGTATTGGCTCTACACTGCCCTGTATGTATGATCTGCAGAAGAACATCCAGACCAGGGTAAAGGTGGTGCCTAAGCCAGACTTGTGGTATTGGCTCTACACTGCGCCTGTATGTATGACCCTGCAAAGACAGCCAGACGGGTAAAGGTGGTGCCTGAGCCAGACTTGTGGTATTGGCTCTACACTGCCCTGTATTAGACCTGCAGAAGAACAGCCAGACCAGGGTAAAGGTGGTGCCTGAGCCAGACTTGTGGTATTGGCTCTACACTGCCCTGTATGTAGGACCTGCAGAAGAACAGCCAGACCAGGGTAAAGGTGGTGTCTGAGCCAGACTTGTGGTATTGGCTCTCACTGCCCTGTATGTATGACCTGCAGAAGAACAGCCAGACCAGGGTAAAGGTGGTGCCTGAGCCAGACTTGTGGTATTGGCTCTACACTGTCCTGTATGTATAGTACTGCAGAAGAACAGACCAGGGTAAAGGTGGTGCCTGAGCCAGACTTGTGGTATTGGCTCTACACTGCCCGTATGTATGACCTGCAGAAGAACAGCCAGACCAGGGTAAAGGTGGTGCCTGAGCCAGACTTGTGGTATTGGCTCTACGACTGCGCCTTGTATGTATGACCTGCAGAAGAACAGCCAGAACAGGTAAAGGTGGGCCCTGAGCCAGATTGTGGTATTGCTCTACACGACCTGTATGTATGACCTGCAGAAGAACAGCCAGACCAGGGTAAAGGTGGTGCCTGAGCCAGACTTGTGGTATTGGCTCTACACTGCCCTGTATGTATGATCTGCAGAAGAACAGCTTCATACATTTTGGGGCATTTTATACGGCCTTAAAGCTATAATGGGAGTCAGATTGGACGCTGAATCCAGCCCCTAGAATTGGCATCCAAATCTGTTGTGTAAACATACCCTATGGCTCTGGGGTCCCAATGCAAAAAGTATAAAAAGGCCCCTACCTGAATTGTTCAATTTACAGTACTGGCATTTTCTTATGTAGCAGAGAGTCCTTTGGGCTCCCTTCAGGCTCCAGTAGCGACTGCTGTCTGTACACCGCCTATAGCTATGCCCCTGTTTATGCCACTTTCTACAGCACTTTCTTTCTTATATAGTACATATCAGCTTTGGATGCCACTAGAAACAGACAGTGCGGGGCAGCTTTAGAGTATGTTCACACAGCATGTTGGATCCATTTTTGGATCCCTTCATAGATGCATGTTTGGATCCATGTTTCAGACCCAAACGCGCATCTAACAATGTGCAGTGTGATTTCCATTGCTTTCAATGTAAAAAAAACGCTTTCGGCGTTCAGACCAGTGCCACGAGCGTGTTTTACTTTGCGTTTTTTTTTATGCTTTTTTGGGTTTCCGTTCAAAAAAAAATTGTAAATGTCCAATTTTGGGACCCCGTTTTGACCCCAGAAAACTCCCCCTTTTTAAAACAATAGGTGCGTTTTTTGGATGCATTTACCACGCTTTGAATGCGTTTTTTTCGATTCAACTCCCGGGGAAAACAAACCATTACTTAGCCCCTTTTTCTCCAGACTGCCCTAAAAAAAAAGCCCATCAGTAAAAAAACGTAAATTTTTAAATTAAAAGGGGGAACGTTTCTTTATAAATTTGGGGATCATTGTTTGGGAAACCAAAAATTTAAAATTTTCTACTCCAGCCCAACTGGTTTTTAAAATAAGTTTTTGTTTTGGAATTACCCACTTTTGTGGAGTAAATCAAAGTAAATATTTTGGGGGTTTGGGGGGGCCCCAACCCAAAAACCAAGCCCCACCCCACAATTTTTTTTAAAAGGGCACGAGCAGGGATTTAAACCATAAAATCAACATTTTGTGAAAACGAGGTTTCCCGCAAAAAAAAAATTTCCCAAACTTTTATATAGTAAAAAAGTTTGGCATACATTTACAAGTTTTTTTTAAAATAAAAAACTTCAATTATTTTTATTTTATTAATTACAGATGAAGGTTTTTCTACTCTTGGATTTAAACCTTAAAAAAAAGGGGTTTGGACTTTAAAAAAACATTTTTTTCAATATTGTTTTCTCCCCAAGGGGCCCTGTTTTCTATTCTTTTCAACTCCCTTTTTTTTTTGCCTTTCACTGGCCGGGTTAAGGAACCCTTTCATTTGGCTTTCAGAAAGAATTAAACGGGACAAAACGTGATATCAATTAAACCTCAGGATTTAGTCCACAACAATTCACAACTTCTAAGACATATAAGACAAAATGTGGTCCTTGGGAAAATTTTTAAAACAGGCCTAAAATAATAAAATTTTAAAACATCAAAAAACAAACAGTCAATAAATTTCCGCCACAGTCACTATACAAAGAATTTTACCAACAATTCCACTATACATGGCTTATGTACCCCCCTAGGAAACAATAAAGATGAGCAATGTGTTGTGTTGGGGGATAAGGTGGATTATTATTGTTATTATTAAAAATCCTTCTGTCTTCTAAAATACTAATAACAACTTGGCTTGTGCCCCCACACAATACTCACCTTTTGGGACCCCCAATTTAAAAAATTACTATGCCACCGTTTGTTTAAAAAGGGTTTTGCCCCCAAAGTAATGTTTAAAGGGGATCCTCCAAAAAAGGGGTTTTTTAAAAACCCCTTTTCCCAAATATTTTGATTTCAAAAAAAGAAAACCTCTGAGACTACACCCCGAATAAAAACCCTTAGTTTCCCCGACAGTTTTTTCATTAAAAACGACCCGGAAAACGGGCAGGGGCTAATCTGGGCCCCTCTTTTAGTTGTTTTACACTTCTTATCTATGACAGGGAAAATAAAAGGAAACCTTTCCAAAGGGCTGGGGAAAAGAAACAGTAAAAGAGCCCTGTGTCTTTTTTAAAAGGGAATCCACTGGTTTAATGTTAATTTTTTGAGTAAACAATGCCAGAAGCTCCCTGGCTCTCTCATGCCGCCCTCATCCTCTCCTCTGTGATCTTCATGCTGAGTGTAATCTTCTCTTCCCCTGACAGATAAGTAGGTAAGGACCTCACTTCTTGTCAAAACCCCATTAAAAGTGCCCTCTGAAGTTCAGAGTAACACACCTAATTGCCACAACTACTGTCCCTAAAGAAATAATAGCCCTCTAATAATATGAAAACAGTGGATCACCAATTTTCCACCAGACAGAGAATAAAACTTCTACTCACTTGTAAAAATGTCAGGGCAGGAAGTTGAAGCCTCCTTAAGGATGGAGGCCCCGGGTAGCTGCCCACTTTGCCATTTCTAATTTCAGCCCTGAGCATAACAAGATGTCACTGAAACATTAAAGGGGTTTTCTCATCAGGCTGTTTCACAGAGCCTGCTCTTCACAGCCAGCTTCAGGCTCCCTCTCCCTGTCCAGGCTGTGGGCGGTGACTGACATTTCAGCTCTGCTATTCCTGGATGAGCCTGTTAGATCAACATTGTTGATAGAGGGATTTTAACAGCAGGGCATAAGGCTAAAGGGTTTGTCAGTAAGAAACTTCAACAAGCTAAGATAAGGCACAGCAGGGAATGACATCACCGTCCAGAGAGAGGTGATCGGTAACCTAGAAAATGTTCTGTAAACAAGCAGGAAATTAGAACTGTTATAACTCTGAAATAAAGCAAAATCAGAACAGCAGTGTATTTGGTAATCGTTTTTATTAACCTTTGCCTACATGTTTAAAGCCATTGAGTGTGGTGAGAAAACTCCTTTAAAAAGAGAAATTTGTAGAAAAAAAGTCAAAATAAGTCCCATGTATAAGTAAAAGGTTCATGACCATAACTCTATTTCTATACTCATCTTCATTCCTCATGTTATGGTGTTTATGAAGAGGAGAACTAAAAGCAGGGTTAAATCACACGTATAAAAAGTGAAAAGCATCCAACTTTATCTGTGTTCTCGCTTTATTAACCTCACAGTAGAGGCTACTTCAAATAGTTGTGTAGCTTTCCATAGGACTTCAGGTGAACGTACTGAGTGACATAACGCTGTGACTTACTCTAGTGCGTCTTATTCTCATCCTGTACAGGAGGCATTTCCCATGGAACCTGATTCTTCTCAGCATCTTTGTAAGTACAGAGGAGACACTAACCAGAAACTGCTTTTCAACTGGGTTTAAAATCTAAAGATCAGTCACAGAGTGTTATAAAACATCGATCTACTAAATGGAAAGTTCAGACATTTAAGAGGGTATTTATCGCTTCATCAGTTCGTGTGTTCATTGTTACTTTCAGTTTCTCAGCTCTTCAAATCCAGGGAGTATCTTCCCCTTCCTCTTGGAGTGATTTTCTTAACGGAAGGTGGATGCCATCCTCCCCCTCCCGTTCCTGAGCTCGCTCCAGATCTGTGTGTTTGTTTGAGATCAGTGGAGGGGTATCATATCCCGTGACCCCCCCCCCCCCTCCCCATTTCTCTGTCTGAGTACCACATGTTACACGTTGTCCTTCCTCTCTCCTATGCCGTCCCTTATTTTGTAAGAGCACGTTTGTTTACATAGCACACCCTGCATTCAGTCTAGCCATTGGGGTGTCAAACGGCGTCCCCTCCACTTGGAAACTACAACCTCCCAACATGCCCACTGTTATAGATTAGTACAAATGCATGGATGGGAGTTTATTTTTCCCAACAGCGAGGAGGGCTGCAGTATTGACACCCCTGTCTAAGCCAGTCTTCTATGAACTCAGAGCACTTTATCTCTCTTCCCCTCACCAAAAGCTGCGTTTGTTACCATTGAAAACAGTCCCATCTATCTACTCATCCAAGCAGCACAGATCTGTCTCCCTTCTATGTTTACACGCAGGAGGCATTAAGGCAACAAGCACAATTCTGCTGTTTCGATTGTAAGAAGCAGCTGCATTGTTATGTGCAGGCTCCTGCTGTGCAGAGTGCAATGATTTTTATTGCCGACCCCTTATTCGAGTGAGAGAGGCAGGAATGCGCACCCCATCCCGTGAATCACGACTGGGGTGCCAGACAGAATGTAAATTAGAGAACCTATCATCCCATGAAATGAACAGGGTTGGAATCCGTCCGGCAACTGGGGAACTGTGTTTACAGAAAAACGAAGAAAGGTAGACTGAAAACAAGACCGCTCTGCATATGACATCGCAATTACAAAGTTGCTTGTTATTCCACTGTCCCCTTATTCTAAGAACGATTTAATGTAATGAAACAACCCCTTTAAAGCGTAACTGATTTCATTACAATTATGTTTGCAGATCCCAAAAAGGGCAGAATTATAGTTAAAACCACACTATAAAATCTTCACACCCTCCAACATTCACACTTTCCTTACTGGTGGTCCAGTGTTTATCTATCTAGTCTGGCAATCGATTTGTGTTTAGCTATGGCTTTGTATCTAGTGAACAATCCTGGTAATCAATACTGTAGATAAGTAGACTCCAATGTCCTCATAGTTAAAGTATTATCCCTGGTGGTCCAAAGGATAATATTAAAAGCGGTTTTCTAAAGCACAGCATCCACTTGTCTCTAAATTGGCTTATCTAGTATACAGTCTTACCTTACCCTTCCAAGCCCAAAGAAGACACCCCAAACAATTATGGTTATAGTGGGCCATTTATCCAGAAGCTGTGGTATTTAATATCCACAATATCTTTTGTGATCTATAAGGTAAATAGTAATTAATTGACATACAACAAGTGAAGAAAATATCACTAGTCTGTAATTTAAAAAAAAAAGATTCTGTTCTGGTATTGGTTCGGATAACTAATCAAATGTTGGCAGTTGTCTACCGATCCCGCCAGGCCCTGCCCACTGCCTTTCCTGACCACTTTGCTATCCTGCTTCTCCCCTTTTCTTTTCCACCGACATCCCCACTATCATCATGGTAGACTTCAACATCCCAATCGACACCCCCCACTGGCTTACTGCTTTCCAACAAACACCTTCACACGCACCTCTTTCAAACCTCTCCCAAGTGGACCTCAGGAGCCACTCACAAAGATGGACACAACACTGACCTCATCTTCACCCGCCTCTGCCCCTATCAGACATCACTAACTTCTCCACACCCATATACTGACCACAAACCTGCTTACTTCACCCACTATCTTCCTCCCCAACCTTCACAATCCTCCTGGTCTCATATCCAGTACGCCCACGCATGAATCTACAAAACCTCAACCCTCACACATCTCTGACTCTCTTACACCTCTTTCCCTCACTCCTCATTCAATTACCTAGACCCACCCCCACTTTCTACTACCATACAATCATCACCGCCCTTGACTCAGTCCGCTCCACTCACACACAACAGAACCCAGCAAAATCAACAGATCAACCCTTCACACAGACACGACCAAACAGCTAGGCGAGCTACCAGGAATTGCTGAACGCCGCTGGATAGAAACTCACATCCATAGATGACTTTGCTAATACAAACAAACCCCCCCTCCCCAAAACATGCAGACATTTAAGTCCACACACGCCTCGAGCCAAACAGAACTATTTCACCACTCTCATAGCCTCCCTTCCTATCCCACAACCTCAACATTAATGCAAACCATTCAACTCTCTTCTTCTCCATCCACCAACACCTCCTCCCCCATCCCTCCTTTCAGCAGATGACTTTGCCCATTCACTTCCTCCAGAAGATCAACCTCATAGAGAAAGCTTCATCCCGCAGTCCCACCACCCTCCCTTACCCTATTGCAACCTGCTCTTCCCCCTTAACTGTGCTTCCCCACGGTCACACATGACAAGCTCTCCGTCCTTGACTGTCCCAAACCAACCATCACTACCTTTGTCGTGACCCACTGTCCATCCCAACCTCATCCGCAGCCCTCGATGCTTCTATCATCCCATTCACTCACCAATCTCTTCAACCTATCAATAACCCTGGTATACTACCCATTCTGACTTTAAACATGCTACTAACACTACCAATCCTAAAAAAAACAACCCTTGACCCCTCTGCTCTGTCCAACGTATCGCCCATCTCACTGCGAACCCTTTTGCTTCTCAAACCCCTCTGAGCAGCACGTCTATCGTCAGCTGTCCCTCCCACCTCTCCTCCAACTCTCTTCTGACCCACTACAATCTGGTTTTTCTGACCCGCACCTAACTCTACGAAACTTGCCCTAACCAAAGTACACTAATGATCTAGTAACTGCTAAATGCCCTCATGCCACTACTCTGTGCTCCTTCTCTTGACCTGACCTCTGCCTTTACACTGTTCAGACCATTCCCTCCTGCTCACAAATCCCTCCTCCTCGGGCAATCCACACTGACAAGGCTCTTATTCCTGGATCACCTCTTACCGTCATCTGATCTGACATACATGCGTCTCATCATTTCTTGCACCACCCCTCCTCCACCGCCACCTCATGAATGGAGTCCTCCCAAGGTCAGTCCTGGGTCCCCCTACTCATCTCAATCTACCACCCTATTGCCTCGTCGCTCCTACCACACAAGGCTTTCAATACCACCTAAAGTCTGAAGAACCCAACTCTACATCATCTCTGGCCACAGATGTTCACATTCTCTAACCTCATCCCGGATCCCTTGACTGTCTTCCTCCAATTTCCTCCTTCATCCTCATCACGATCCTCCTAAAAACTAAATGTGGAGAAAACAGAACACAACATCTTTCCACATCCAACTCTACCCTGCCCCTGATCTCTCTATACATCAACGGCTCTACAAACGTCACCGTCCCAACAAGTATCCGCTGTCTTGGGGTAAAAACCTAGACTCCGCTCTATCTTTCCAAACCACACAACAAACCCTCACCTCTGGCCTGCCGCCACCACTCTGAAAAACATCTCTGCCGCATCCGGCTCATTCCTTGGCTATGACACTACAAACAAAAAAGCTTGTCCATGCCCTTGTCATCACCCGCCTATACTACTGCAGACATCCTTCTCAGTGGCCTCCACATCAAAGCACCCTCGGTCATCCCTCCAACCATCCTTAACTTCAGCTGCCCGTTCTTATCCCACCCCTCTCTCCTCGCACTTCCTCTGCCATCACCCCTCTCTGCCAAACCCTCACCTGCGTACCCATTGCCCATTAATTCATTTTCAAGCTAACTAACCATGACCTCACAAAGGCTCACCATGACCTCTCCCCCCAGCGCACCTCACCGTCCTCACAGACCTTCTCCTCAGCCCTGCTCTCCCCTTAACAGCTCCTCACACAACCGTCTCCAGACTTCTCCCCCGTGTCATCAGCCCACACACTGGAACCACTGCTCCAAGACAATCAGACTCCTCCTCACTTTCACCAGCTTCCAAAAGCATCCTGAAAACCCCATTTCATCATGCTGTGCCTATAACCTTCACTAAACTTGTCACTACTTTCTCCACAGACTGTCTGCCCCCTCACCTCCTGTCTCTTTCCCCCCTCCTTGTATATTGTAAGCCCACGCGGGTAGGGTCATCTCTCCCTCTGTCAACCTATTGTCATTATCCCTCATCACTGTACTCGTCATAGACTATATGAAATGTAAATAAACCCCGCTCGAATGTACAGCGCCCTGGAATCATGGCGCTTCTTTAAAATAAAAAAAAAATAATAATAATAATAATAATAATATATCTTTTGGTTTTTAAAAGTGGAAAATTTCATCTAAAATTTTAAAAACTGTTGGTATTTCATTTAACAAAAACCTTCGATTTGTAAGTTTGCCCACTGAAAAAAGACAAAGAACAGTCTAAAATTTTTTAAAGGGGAGGGGTTTAATTTTTCCCTTGAAAAATAAAAATATCCAAAATAAAATCCAAAAATCACATTGTAAAAAAATTTTTATAAAATTTAAAAAAACATTTTGCCCGTGATAAAAAATATTGATCCCTCTGGGAAACAAGACTTTAAAAACTTTGGTGGGAAGCCCCAGCCGCCCTTTTTTTTTAGTTGATTTAAAGAGGTTTGCGCACATGTCAAAGGGTAAATTTTGGTCCCACTTCCCACCCCCTTTTCAATTTAAACACTATCATTAAGATTTTTAGGCTGCACTTGGAAAATCAAGGGTTCAACCCCCCCCCCTAAGTTTTTTATGGGATTAAGGTCTGGAGACTGGCTAGAAACACCCCCAAAACATGATGTTTCCCCCTCCATGCTTGACAGTGGGGACGGTGTTCTTTGGGTCATAGGCAGCATTTCTCTTCCTCCAAACACGGCGAGTTAAGTTAATGCCAAAGAACTCGATTTTTGTCTCATCTGACCACAGCACCTCCTCCCAATCACTCACAGAATCATCCAGGTGTTCAATGGCAAACCTCAGACGGACCTGCACATGTGCCTTCTTGAGCAGGGGGACCTTGCGGGCACTGCAGGATTTTAAACCATTACGGCGTAATGTGTTACCAATGTTTCCTCCCGTGTAGTTTTAGGCTGATCGCTCACCTTCCTCATGATCAAGGATATCTTGCATGAGATCTTGCATGGTGCCCCAGATCAATGTCGATTGACAGTCATTTTGAATTTCTTCCATTTTCTTACTATTGCACCAATAATTGTCTCCTTCTCACCCAGCGTCTTGTGGTTTTGTAGCCCATTCTAGCTTTGTGCAGGTCTATGATCTTGTCCCTGACATCCTTTTAATAGCTCTTTGGTCTTGCCCATGTTGTAGAGGTTAGAGTCTAATTGAGTCTGTGGACAGGAGTCTTTTATCAAGGTGACTATTTAAGACAGCTGTCTTTAATGCAGATGAGTTGATTATGAGCGTCTAACTGGTCTGTAGGAGCCAGAACTCTTATTGGTTGGTAGGGAATCAAATACTTATTTCTCTCAACAAAATACAAATAAATTTACATAATTTATACAATGTAATTTTCTGGATTTTATTTTGGATATGATATCTCTCAATGTTAAATTAACCTACCCATAAAATGATAGACTGTTCATGTCTTTGTCAGTGGGAAAACTTACAAAATCAGCAAGGTTTCAAATAATTATTTCCTTTGCTGTATAGCTGATGATAAATTTTAGCCTTGGTGGCATAGAGTGGTTATGTAGTATCAATCACTCAGGGAGTCACAGAGGATAAAAGTTAATAAATTAAAGGGCAAATAAAAGGCTTACAGGGGTAAGAGGAATATTTTACTGATCAGTAGTGAATCGATCCCTCTGCTGCCAGTAGTCCATGCTGTCTGATCAAACTGCGCAAAAGTGAGAGAACTGTACCACCATGATATGGACTGGTCAGCCAATAACCTGGGAAACGTATAGCGTTCCTCAAATAGCTTTCTGTTCCATTCAGGAGCGGTTCAGCCGAGTTTTTTACAATATTTGGGTTCAGACTGTCGCAAGCTCAAATCCCAAAAATTCTGCATGTGTTTTCTGGCCTCCAAAAAAACACCTGTAGCAGCCAAATGCCTCTAAATTACATAGTAACACCACTAGACATTTGAGCAGTAGCTAATGTCAACTCCAACCCTTAGATTCCCCAGATGTTCTCTAAAGTTAGTAATGAAGTTCGGGTAAGGTTTGGGTTTTTTAAATTTATTTTTACATTTTTTTAACCCAGAATTCGATCCTGGCTGACCTGAATTGAATGGCTGAATTTTGTGTTGAATTTGATTTCGAAGAGCAACACTAGAAATATGGCTCCCTCCTTCCTTTCTCCTACTTTTGAGATATCAGTGTTACTATGCCTAGAAGAAACAGTACTGTATACTATTTACATGGCAAACCAGGAGATGTGGTACACTTGGAGGTTCAGAGCATATAAGAGTGCAGCCAGGTTAATTGTAGGGATGCACTGGCACATAAAGTATGTCCTTTACTTACAAATATGAGTATGAAGCAAACTGCAGATTTCAAGATTTATGATTAATTCTTTCTTTTTGCAGACGCTATCTATGGCATATGTCACAGGAATGTTATCCAGGTAAGGACATTGATTATTTAGGCCCCATTCAGATCACGTTTCAGACGTCTGCCACAGGTGTCTGTCCGGGTACCTAAAAAAGGTATTCCATGTTATTCCGTGACACGGCCATAGGAGAGTGCATCACAATCATGGTCTCTTTTGGACTACATTTGTTCTATTTTAGGTCGGTACAGGCACACAAGAGTGAACAATCCCTGTTTGTTCACGTTTGGGTACACAGTGTTTTTTTAGCAATATGAGTTTCTTGCCTTCTCATCCCCTTGATAACCTCATTAAATTCAATAGGTTTACTTGTATGCTATAGTTGCTATTTATAATGCAAAACAGATATAGGAAACAGACTTTTTATTTTCTCTATATTTTATCTTCTCAGCTATTATAACACCAAGTCTGTGATCCTGTGTCTTGGAATTACAGCTCTTGTTTGCCTTGCTGTTACATTGTTCAGCTTTCAAACCAAGGTGAGAGATTAATATGTAACTTCCAAGTTGTTGCCTTTTTGCATCTTTTAGACCTGCACCATTCTGTACTATGTCTTCTGCCTCCTCAGTCGCTAAATACACAATAATAGTTCGGGCCTGTACTTATAATTAGTCTTGTCTGAAACTGTCTCATGTTCGGTTCATAATTGTTTTGACTGTACTAGCGAAAAATTTTGGGTTCAGAATGTCCTGATCCTAATTTTTTTTTATTCTGATCAAAATCAGCAAGGTGGCGCAGGGGTTTTACTTGCGCCTGCGCACTGGGGGCCGGATTAAAATCCCACTAAGAAGAACGTGTAAAGCTGTGACTGCCTCTTGACTAGTGTGCATGTGCTAGTCATCAGGCCACCCAGATCTTCTATACTGTAGCCACCCACACCCCTTCCTGAACGTGCGACCTGTAGTGTGGATTTTCACTCTTTTTCTCTTTCAGTAAAAAGAAGGGAAATCTATGGTGAAATCCACTGCAAAATCCATACACCAGACAGGATTTTTCTGCAGAATGGTCTTAAATCTGTGTAAAATACACAGGTGGTTTTGCAGTGGATTTTTCTGGGTCACTTGTCCATCTCTTCCATACTTGCCAACTTTTGAAAGTGGGAAAGTGGGAGACCCGAAGGTGCGGCGCGCTAGCGCCCCCCAAAAAATTGATTGACCAAAGGGGCCCACTTGAAGGGGATACGCCCCCTTTGAAAAAAGCCACACCCACTCCACCTAATTGTGTAACGGCTCTGGAAGAAAGTGATGGGGCACCCATGTGTGCACCCAGTTTTAGTCTTGTTTTGTATACTAATACAGGAAGTAGTTAAATTCCCTTAGACAGTATGTAGGTACAATTAGGTAGGTGTATAGCACCCATTAGGTAGTTAGAGTTATAGGTCCCCCAAAAGGTAGGTATCTTGGGCCCCTATTAAGTAGATAGGTAGTTATATAGGCCTCCCAACAAGTAGAAATATAGGTCCCTATTATGTAGTTATATAGGCCCCTGAGAACCCTGTAGCCAGGTAGATGCCCCCTCTAGCCTCCAAATCGGGAGGGTGTGCATGTATGATCTCTTCTCAGCTGGATAGCATCGATGAACAGCAATTTAGAACCCTATTTTTCTAAAACATGGGATCCTAGAGGTGAGCAAAATGTATGCTACCCATATAAACAGAGGAATAACTAGGAAAATCTGGGAATGACAGATCTGGTGAACCTGCTAAGGAAGGAAGATTGGGTGTTAGAGGCCCTTTATATTCGCCAGGTGGTAAAGACCCCAGTGCACATGGACTTTGTGATTAGAGATGCACATCACTGTCAAACTCAGGCCTGCAGGCCAAATCATATATCTGACCCATGAGTAACGGCCAGGCAGTGTACAAAGAAGCAGAGGAATAAGCTAGGAGCTGTCATTACATCGCTCTCACTCAGCCGATCCCCCCTAAACAGAGCAGAAGGGGGGGCCAGGGGAAAGAGAAAAAAACTGGACAGGGGGTTGGATGTTTCCGGCTTAGTGGGGACAATTAAATAAAAAGGAATTCACATGGGGAAACTGGGGATCGGGAAAGCCTCAAAAATTATCTAAACCCTTTCAGCCCCTTTTTTCCACCCCCGCATCTCCCCAAACCCCTTTCGGGTACTAAAAAATCAGGGGAGGGACCCCGTTGACCCGCAACTTTGTCCAAGTTTTTAAATTTTTGGGCCCCAACATTTGGTTTTTGAGTTTGACACACCTGCTGTAAAAAACAACGGGAACCCCAAAAACACATTGCTGTTGCTACAGGGGGGGTAGTATAGCCATGTAGAGAAAGTAAAACCATTCTGAAAGTGAACCAGATTTTAAAAGTGATAAAATCTAAAATCGGGGTATTTTTGAATTTTTTGAATAGGGGGGATACCCCCCCCCCAAATTCATTTGTTTGCTATATAGGGTTTTTTTTGCTGTACTGTTTTTTTTTGGTATGTGAATCAAGATTTCCCCCAAATCTTTTTTCCTGAAAAATTTCCCCCCGTGTTTATTTGTATTGCAAGGACTGACATTTTTTGCCCCTTTTGCATTTTCCTCTGCTGGCTTATTTGAAAACTCCACCATTGCTGGAAAGCTGTGCCCACTGTTTTTATATAAAGGGGGAAATCCAATGGTTTAGTATAAATTATTTTAGCTTGGGTCAGTTGACCTTTTGGGTCAATTTACCTTGTAGAGTAGTGAACCATATCTGAAAGGGGAAACCCCGATATGAAGTGATTGAAAAAGGTATCTGAAAAAAAACCAAAATTTTGACCGGAAGTGGGCCAAAGGGGGTAGGAGGAACGTTTTTTCTTGGTAAGTATCTAGGCTTACAAAAAAAAACCATATTCCCCCATGTCAGTTATTGTGTTTTCTTGCAGCTCTACCTCCTGGCTTCCCAAACCCGTTATTGCCCCTGAGAATTTTATCCAATCAGCGCCTCTCCCCTTCCCTCACCCATGTGTTCATCCACATCTCCTTTCCTTTTAAAATTCCCAAACCAAACCCCTTGCTCCATATTGCTGAAACAAACCCCGTCTTTACTCATCCCCTGAAACCATCTGCTGTATCTTTTCTTTCTCCTCCCTTTTTTGCTGCAGGGGGGACATCTTCTCCCCCGGGGCCCCATCCCCCATTACTGCTCAACCCCCCTCCTTTCCCCCCATAGAAACCTGCAAACCCTAATTGCTATTCCCCTGTACATCTTTTCCAACCCCTTTGGAAATGTGCTCTGGGGGAACGCCCCGATCCGTCTGCAAAAAACTCACTGTTGTTTGCCCTGTTTTTCTCCAACTCCCTAACCCTTTGTAGCCCTACAGAAAATGGCTCCGCCATCGGGCACCCCCTTTCCATTCCCGCTCTCCCCTATGGCGGCCTACACTTCCCCCCAGACCGGGAAAAAGGGGCCGGGTGGGGGGGGTTGGAAAACTTTCTCTCTCCACCGGGCACTTTCCAGGCCCTTTCCTCCTGCCCCCTACCACTTTCCCCCCCTTTTTGGGGGTCCACACCCTCAGACCCCCTTTCAGCCATTTTCCCTAAGACTCGGGGTTTTGTACAGCCCCCCGGTTTCCCCCCCCGTTTCGGGGGAATCTTTTTTCCCGGCCTGGCCCCCTTCCTTCCTCTCTACTGAAATACCCACTCCATCATGGGTGATTTAAACATCCCTTTTTGGTGCCCCCCTTTTCCCCCTCTGCCTCTCAGATCCTTTCATTTAACCTTTCTTTTGGCCTTCGCGGGTTTTTAAAAACTCTCCCCCCCACAAGGATGGAAAATCTCTTGTTCTGGTTTTCTGAAAACGTTCCTCAATCTCTAATTTTAATAATTTTTCCCTTACATCCTTTGATCACAATCTTATTTCCTTCACTATTTAATAATTTCTCAAAATCTATTTTGGGCACAACCCGCCCCCTTTTCCCCTTTCAGAAATATCCACTCCTTTAAAAACTCAGGAATTCACAGACCCCCATCCCCGGGTTTATGCCCCCCAAATCTCTCCCTCTCCCGCCCTGGGGCTGGGGTTTAAACAATATAATGAAACTCTTTCCCCCCCTGGACACAATTTTGGGAACCCCAATCAAAACCCCGCACCACCGGGGGTAGACACCCCAGCCCTTTGGACTTTCCCCCAGGGCCCCCCAAACTGCAGCGGGTTCCAGATGTGCGGGGGGGTCCTTTTGGGGGGAAGTCGAAAAACTACCCCGCCCGACCTTTTTTCCCCTTCAAAATTTAAAGTTAAAGGCTTATCAAAAATGCCCTTCACAGCGCCCAAAAAAAAATATTTCACCCCCCCTCATTTGCCAAAAATTTTTCACAAAAACCCTAAAAAACCACTGTTTTTCACCATCCACATCCTTCTCAGGCCCCAAAGCTCCAGGCCCCGGGGCTTGACCCCCTGCTGAAGACCTGGCCACCACTTCAAAAAAAGAAAATTGAACCCAAAATCCGGAAAAATTCATTTTCAAACCCCAAGCAGCGCCCCTTTGGCCCCCCCCGCACCTTCCCCCCGCCTAAATCTCAGCTCTTGAAACCGACGAAGAAGAAGAATTTTCCGGCTTTTGCTGTCCTGCCGGGGCCCCCCCACTGCTCTTTGTGACCCCATTCCCTCCCCCTTGTCCAGTCTTTTTCTCCAGCTATCATCTCTCACATAACTGCAATCTGTAAAATCTCTTTTCTCCCCTGGGATCTTCCCATCTTCCCCTTTTAAACAAGCTGTTTTTAAAATCCCCTTTCTGAAAAAAACCCCTCTGGACCCATTCCCGCGTGATAAATACCCATTTCCCGGAAGCTTGGTCTACTCTTGTAAATCGCTATCCCCTTCCCCCTTTAAATCTCTTCTTTACCCTCTGCAATCGGTTTCCGCCCCTAACACCCACGGGAAACGGCTCTAACAAAAATCTCCAATGATCTCCTTTAAAAGCCTTTAAAATTTAGGGCAACTATTTATTGGGTTTCTTCTTTTGGATCTCTCTGCAGGTTGCACCTGTTGATCACCCAATTCTTTCAGCTTTCCCCCAGCCCCCATTGGCCCCCTGGGGCATTGCTCTTCTTGGTTCCCCATTCCCTTTTTTTTCTAAAATGCTCCCTTTAGTTTCATTTGCAGGGGGTTTTACCCCCTCTTTTCTTCCCTTGCTGTTGGGGTTCCCCAGGGATCCGTTTTTTTGGTCCTTTTCCTTTCTAATTTTATAAGCCCCCCTTGGACAAAACCCCTTTAGCAGATTTTGGGTTCCAGTACCATTTTCTAAATGTTTACACCCAAATTTTTTTTCCTCCCCCCCGAGACATCACTTTCCCGCTCTGTACAAAACACCCAAAGGGGGCCCGTCTGCTGTTTTCTGACATCTTTTCCTCCTGTATCTTTTAAAAAAAAACCTCACTAAAAAGAATTTTAGTCATCCCCCCAAATTTCCCAAAAAGACCTTACCCCGCCCTTTTGTCTCCGTGTGGGCCCCACCATAACTCCTAGGCAGCAGGCCGCTTTTCTTGGGGTTATACTAGTTTTCCGATCTGCTTTCCCCTCCCCTAATCCAATTTTTATTTCCCCCTCCTGTTCAAACCCGACCTCAAGAACTTCCCCAGAATTTCCCTTCCTTTTTTTACTGTGGAAACAACCAAAACTCATTGTTGCTTTAATTTATTCTCGTTTTCGCTACCCGTTAACTTTCCCTTTTAATCGGTTTTCCCTTTTGTGCCCAAAAATTTCCCCTCCCAAATCTTTTCCTGAATGCAGCGCCAAAGGGTTGTTTTTCTTTCCCCGCGCCCATACTGATGCTTTACCCTGTTTTCAGTCACTGCACTGGTTGGCCCATCCGTACAGGAAAACCCCAAAAAAATCATCACTCTGACTCATAAAAGGGTTTTCCCAAAAAACGTGCCCCCCTCCCTTCCAATCCTCCCCCTTTAATTTCTCTTCTTTCTTTACCCTACCCGGGTTTTCTTCCCCCTCTGCTGATGATATCAGGTTACACTCATCAATCATCCGAACCTCCCATTTCCCCTCTCCAAGACTTCAACCGGGGCCCGGGAACCCGTTCTCTGGGAACATGCTAACCCCGGGCGAATTTAGGGACATCAGAAAATCTCATAGCTTTAAAAGGGCCCCGAGAATTTCATTTCTCACTTTTGGCCCCCCCAAAATCCCCAAAAGCTAACACCCTCCCCCCCTCCCCCTCTCCCCAGCGCAAATCATCTATTTTCGGCATTTTAATGTATATTGATTTTATGTTTGGGTGGAGGTTTTCCCATTTTACATAAAACAACCCCCCCTTTTATGTCCATGGATTTGGAACCCTTGTAAATCTAGCATTTTACCCTTCGTTTTCCCGTACACCAATTTAAATTTTAAGCTCTTGCGAGCAGGGCCCTTAAACCCTTTTTTTCATCTGTAAGCAGCTTTTCATTGTTTCCCCAAAGTATTTTTTTGTTTTTACCCCAAACCCCCCGTTTTTTTTAAAAAGCTGTGGAATTTGTTGGCGAAAATAAAGATTTTTATTATTTTTTATTGATCGAAAACCCTTTTTTGAAAAGTTAAAATTCGTTTTTAGAAAATCTTGTTTTTTTGAGAAACTTGAACTAAAAGAAATTTTTACTTTTTGTTCGAGAAGCCCTAGTTGGGCTGCCATTTTCTTTATTTTTTCAGCGGCTTCCTCCTTTTGGGGTGGCCATCCAATCACCTCAGAGAAGTGTCAAAAACTCATTGCTGAGGTATAGGGCCTCTTTGGCTGTAAAAAAAACGACCATGTTATAAATTTCCTGTATTGCCTTGTGAACACCATTTCAGCTCACTTTCTGTCGTAAGACTGCCTTTTTTTAGATAGAAAATTCCTCCATAGAAGCAATAGTTGGGAGTTTGGTATTGTGGGCATCTTTCCCCACCTAAAGCTGTATTTGGCGCTATCAAAACACAAAACCCTAACTCTCATAACATGGTTTAAAAATTTATACAATGTTGGGATTTGCTAAATCAACTCAGTCCCAAAATTCGCTTTTGCTATTGGGGGTGAAATCTTTTATAACACACTGTCCCATACGAAGAAAATATATTCAAAATAGGGTTGGTTGGGCCTGGTGAAAAAGTAAAAGGGGGCCCTGCCATTACCTGGCCATTTCCAATACGGGTGTCTCTTATGTGAAAAAGGGGGTTTTTGGGCCCCCATCAGGATGCAGGCCCCATAGCAGCTGCTACCACTCACCTCCTAAGCAGCCTGTTCAAGCTGTCCTCATCTTTTCATTTAACATTAAAAGGAATAAAGATTTTAGCCGTAAATTTTTTTTCTGTGACTTTTTAGACCCAAAATTTTTCTTCACAAGTTGCTCCACTATTCAGTTTACGGTAATTACGCTTCTCCCCACCTGATGGTAAAGATGAACCAAACATCTTCTCCCATTAACTTTAATGGGGTTTGAGTTAAACTAATTAATCGAACTAAAACATTTTACTTTTTTCGTCATCTTTCGTACTTTGAATAGTTTTGAACATATAAAACTGCTCACACTTTTTTTTAAAAGTGTGTAAGATAAAGGTTTTATTGCACATTTTATTCAAATTGTGTTGCCCCAAAAAACCACATCAATTTTCCCAATTGGTTTTGGTTTTTTTGTTTTTTTTTTTGTTTTTTTTTTTGTTTTTTTTTTAAAGGCCTCACCCAAATTCAAATTTTCCCCTGTAAACCCCATTACCCCGGCCGGCTTTGATACTCCAGTTTTTGAGTTTCCTTTTTGCATTCCAGCCACAATGGCTTGCACCAATATTCCTGTTTCTTTTGCATCGTGTTGTAGCATTATGTCATTTAAAAAAGCAACAAATACATAATGTTATAGAGCAACAGCAAATGGAAAGGAACCAGCTATAAAAATCTGTAGTAATACAGCATTACCATCTATTGTAGACCATCTACTGTGGACCATCTGTTCATCTATTGTAGACGGTACTACAGTAAAAAAATAAATAAAGAAAAGTCTGTGCTCATGAAAAGATGAAGTTTCAATTCCCTGAAGGGGATTTCCCCAAATGCCAGGGATGCCAATGGAGGGCACCAGGACATTTTCAAGGGGGCGCGGGGCCCCCTGCCCCCCGCAGCCGGCCCCCCCCCGGGGGGGGGCTCGGTGGGGGAATCGCGGCCGCCCCCGGGCCCCCCCCGTGCCCGCGGGGGCCCGGCGTTGCTTCCCCACTGGCCCCCTCCAGTGAACGCCGCCCCGTCCGTGGGGGGGGCCCTCGGGCTCGGCCCTTCTTAGCGCGGGAAAAACGAACGGTTTAGATTAAAGGGCCCGTGTCCCCTTTAATTGGGTTTATTTCCAACATGGGTTTTATTTTAGGGTTACGCCCCCAGCCTCGCTGCCAGTTTTTTGGTTGCTTTTAGTGAGCTTAATGCCCCTTATTGTCCGTATTGTTTTACCCGTGTACCAGTTTTTCCCGCTACGTTTGCTGACCTTCCCTGTTTGCCGCCGCCCTGACCCCTGCCTGTATCGACTACAAAACCCGCCGCCGCCCGACCTCCCCGTCCGACTACCCCTTTGGATTCCGATTCTGTACCTCGCAGTACCCCGGCCGCCAGAAGCCATTCAGGGGTAACACCTGGTAGCCTCACCCGCAGAAAGTCCACCCCCGCTTGGGCGGGCTCTGGTGAAAAAGGAGGCATTTAAAGACTCCTTCCCTGGCGTTGCTTGCTACCATCCTTGGGTGGTCCAGCGGATCCAAACCGAATCGCCCACGTACAAACTGGCCATGGTTTCCCCCCAGGGTACCTCGCCCGAAAATCCGGACGTTACTAGGGGCCGTCGCCCAGCAGAGCCAGCGATCGCCCAACTCGCGGCCATGATGCAAAACCCTTCCGCTCCCTGCCTCCACCGGGGGCCCGCGGCGGCTCGCCTGCACCTGTTGCCCTGCACCCTTGGCTCGTCCTGCCTCCTGCAGGGGGACCTCACTGCATCTGCCCCCCTCCCCTCCTTTAAATTTTTGGGAGACCCCAAGAACGCAGGGGTTTTTCATCAGCCAGGTTCAATACACATGAATGCGGAACATAAATTTCCCATGAGCGGGCAAAAAGTCGCCTTCATTATTAGCCTCCTAACGGCGAAGTTGGGGGCCCGAGGAGACCCCTAACGGCTAACCTCAACCCCTTCCCCCCAGGGGTTCCGAACTGTTTTTGAAAACCCGGTGCCCTCCTCAGCTGCCGCGTTTTTCTCTCTCCGTCGGGCGCTCCACGTGGGACACTACTCTGTGCAGTTCCGCACCCTAGCCTCAGAGTTAACTGGAACAAGAGGCCTTGGTGGAATTTTTTGGCGGGCCCCTCTCGGGACGCATTAAGGACGAGCTCGCAGTCGAGACCTCCCTACCTATGGACGTTTGTTTTTTTTTTCGGTTGGCCCCCCGGATGATACCGTTTTCCCGAAAGACAACGGGCCCCCGCCCCAACGCGAGTCCCCCGACCAGCGGCTACCCGTTTAGCTCCTGTTTTCCAACGCCCCCATTCCTCTCCCAACGGTTCTTGGGGGACGAACCCATGCAGGGGGAAACGGCCACATCTGACCCAGGGGGAAGCCACACGACGTCTGGGGCAATTGGTTTACGCGGGGGTTCCGGCCATTTTCATTGGAGACTTCCGGTGCGCCCGGGAAAACTCCCCCCAAGGGCCTGGGAGAGGCGACCCTAGGTGCAGTGCGGCCCCCCCCGTTTGACCATTCCTTTTCTTTCGGAATTCACCGGGCAGCACCTTTCCAGGCCACCCCCTTTCCTGGACTCGGGGTCCGCCGGTAACTTCATTAGCCATGCTCGGGTGTCTCAGTACCGGCTTCCATGACCCCCCTCAGAAACCCATGTTCGTGTCCTCCGTCTGGCAATGCCCGGGGATACCATTCGGTTCGCACTGCGCCCCCTCACCTTGAAATTTGGGGGGCTTTACATGGGGAAACTTTGAAGCTTCTGTACCCCCTTGATCCTCTTCTGAGACCCTTCCGGGCCCCCCCGGTTGCAAGAGCATCCCCGCCCCTAAATTGGAAACGGCGAGATTTTTCTTTGGGGGCCCACCCTTACCACGATGCCTTGGGGCACTCCCCCCCGGCCCATAATTCCCTTCCCCCAAAAACTACGAAGTCCCCCCAGTCTCCGCTCCCTACCGGACTATGCTGATGTTTTTTCTGAAAAACAGCCGAAACTCTCTCACACCGGCCCCCACTGCCCAAGATTTACACCCGGGGGGGTCACCCTCCTCGAGGCAGAGTTTACCCCTTTTTCCCCGCCCGAGAAAAAGGGCAATGCCACTATATCCAAGAAAAAACCTACCAAGGGTTTCATAGAAAGTCGTCACCCCCTGCGGGAGCCGGATTCTCTTCGTCGAGAAGAAAATGGTACCCTCCCCCCCGTAGATTTGGGGGCCCTGAACAAAATAATGTCAAGAATGGGTTACCCCTGCCTTTGATTCCGAGTTTTTTGATCCCCTAGTGGCTCAAAGTTTTTTTCTAAACGGATCCCTTTGGGAGCCTTAAATTTTAATTCGCATTCGAAAGGGTGACGAGGGGAAAAACGCCCCCTTTTAAACCCAAGGGGCCTTTTGAAATCTTGTCTGCTTTTGGTCTCTGTAACGCCCGGGCTGTTTTCCAAAATTTCGTGAATGAGTTTTCCCCGGGACCTTCTATACGTTTGTGTTATAGTTTTCTGGAGACATTCTCTTTATTTCCAGCCCTTTGGAAGACCCACCGCACCACGTCCGCCAAGGCTCAACACCCCGGAGTCACCAACTTTTTTAAAAGCGGGGAAAAGGCTGTTCGAACGCACCTCCCTCCCTTTTTTGGGGTATTTCGTGTCTGATCAAGGGCCCTTCAGATGACCCCGCCAAGCCCTCAGCACCCCGCAAGGCCTCGTCCAGGGCCCTTTGGGGCCATTCAGCGCTTTTTGGCTTTCCCCAAACTTTTATAGGCAATTTTTTTCCTCGCTCATCTCTGGTGGCCCCTTTTTGGTAGCCCCACCAAAAGGGGTCCCGCCCCCAAAAACCGGCCCACCCAGGCCCAAGAGGGCGTTCAAAACGCTAAAAGCCGCTTTGCTTTTGCTCCTGTTTCTCTCGTCCAACCCTCAGGCCCCCTTTTTTTCTTAGAAGTCGACCCTCCTCAGTTGGTGCGGGGTTCTTCTTCAGAAGTCCTCCGCCCGGAAATTCAAAATTTGGGGTTCTTCTCCAAAACCTTCACCCCGGGCCCAGCGCAACTACACTATTGTGACCGGGGAACTTTTTGCTATTAAATTGGCCCTAGAAGAATGGCGTCTTTGCTGGAAGGGGCTTTTCCCCCCCATCGAGAACTACACTGATATAAGAACCTTTTCTACTGCAAACTGCCCAGGTTTGAATCCGCGACAAGCCAGGTGGTCGCTTTTCTTCGCCCTTTTAATTTCCCTACACTACACTTCGCCCGTTTGTCTTAAAGTCGAGCCCCCCGTTGGGCCCCCGCCGTTTTTCTTCAAAGTCCTCCCGGGGAAATTCGAACTTGTGGATTCTTTTCCCAAGACCCCCACCCCGCCGAGCGCAATACATATGGTGACCGGGAACTTCTTTCTATTAAATTTGGCCCTAGAAGAAGGCGTCATTTTCTGAAGGGCTCCCACCCCCATCGGATCTACAAATGATCATAAGCCTTTCTATCGCAAACTGCCCAGGTTTTAATCCCGAAAAGCCAGGTGGTCGCTTTTCTTCCCGTTTTAATTTCCTTTACACTTCGACCGGCGAAAAAAACGTCAGGGGGCGCTCTCTCCAATCCTCCGATACTGTGGGGTTTTAGCCAGCATTACAGCATATTATTCCTCGGAACGATTTTTTTCGGCTGCTCCTGTAGATTTCCAACAGATACCTCCAGGGGGAAAACCTAATCCGTCCTGCTTTGCGGCTCCGAAAACCCTTTAAAAGGGGGAATTTCTCAAATGCGGGTCATCCGGGATTACAATCCACACAAATCTCTCCAATACTACGGTGGCCATTCACAAGACGTTCGGGGGCTTTTTCTCTGCCTTGCCTCTTGTCCCGTAACAAGGTTTTCCCCGCCTAAACCCCGGGTCTGCTTCAGCCTCTCTCTGTGCCGAGAAACCGTGGACCCCTATTTTCTATGGGTTTTGTCACTGACCTGCCCGGCCTATCCGAAAAAAAAGGGCATTTTGGGTGGTTGGACAGGTTTTCCAAAATGGTCTTTCGCCCCTGGGCCCCGGCTTACCCTGGCACCTCTGCAGCCCAGCTCTTCTTCCTCCCCATCTTCCGGGGACAGGGCTCCCGTTGCACACATCTGGATAGGGGGGTCCATTCGATCCAAGTTCTGGGGGGCTTTTCTGTGCGAGTTAGGGTCATTTGACTTCTATCTGCTACCACCCTCAGACCAACGGCAGGTGGAAAGGGGGAAAAAAGTGTTTGGGGTCTTCTGCGACATTTTGTGCGCCCCCTAGGACAACTGGTCCGGCCCCTCCCCGGGGGGGAATTCCTATAATTCCCTTGCTCGAATCTGCTGGAGCCGCCCCCTTTTTTTTTTGTGTTTGCTTAATCCCCGCCCCCCCTCTCCCCTACCACCTCATTCGGGGTTCCCGCGTGGATGCCCAAGTTCGGGAATCAAGTCATCTGGAAGTTATCTCAAGCCCTTTTCGGCCTCCCCTCGCCGCTAAATTTTAGGCCCATAGATCGGAGGCCTCCCCCATATTTTAACCAGGGGTAGGGGGTGTTTTCTGCCAAGAACCCCCCCAAGGGTGCCCAGTTTTCAATTGGGTCCTAAATATTGGTCCTTTTGTGGTACTTCGGCAACTTAAACCCGGGTTTCCTACAAGCCCGTTGCCACCCACTCGCGGGGTCCCGAATGCTTCCATGTCTCTCTTCAAGCGGTGGTACTGAATCACTTCTCCCGGGGGGGTCCCCTTCTCCTGTAGCCAACTGGGAAAAATCTTTTATCAATGGGGGTGCTGGCCCAAAAGACAGAAAAAGGGAACGGTTCTTTCTCATTACGGAAAGGATTCGGGCCAAGGAGCGTTCGTGGGGAAACCCGAGCCAACTTTTCCCCTGACCTTCTTGCCAGGTTTTAAAAAAAAGAGGGGGGAAACCAAGGGGGGGGGGGGGGGGGGGGGAAACTGTCACGGGGGGGCGGTCCCGGCTCTGCTTCCTTAAACCCGGCCCCGCTCCAGTAACGCCGCTCCCCGCCGTGTGGGCCCTCAGGCTCGTGCCCGTTCCTTTTTGCGCGCGCGAGCGACACTTGGTTTATAAATTTTTAAAGGGGTGTCCCCTTTTAAATTGGTTGTTGCTGACGATGGTTCATTTAGGGTTAGCCCCCAGCACTCGCTGCCATTTTTTTGGGGGCGTTTGTGACTTAGGTGTCTTTTTCCGTATTGATTTCCCTTTTACCAGTTCGTTTCCCCTACGTTTCCTGACCTTTCCTGTTTGCCCGCCTGCCCTGACCGTCTGCCGTATTGACTACAACCTCTCCGCCTGCCCTGACCTCCTGCCTTCCGAACGCCTTGGATTCCGTTCTTACCTGCAGTACCCGGCCGCCCCCCGAAGCCAGACGTCAGGGGGAACGACCGGTAGCCTCAGCCGCAGAAGTCATCCCTTTGCGGCGGGCCTGGGAATACCGGGGCTACTTTTGACCCGTTTTCCCCGGGTTTGGGTTACTACCTCGTTTTGGGGGGGTCCAGGGATCCACCGAATCGTCACAGACATGGGTATATACAATCTAACAAATCCCAAAAAGGTTGAAACCTCCGGCACCAGTACATTTAAAGTAAAAAAATATCCTTTATTTCAAAACATGTTAAAAATATCCATGGTTCTCCACGTTTTCCAATGCGTCTCAAGCGCCAAACGCTCTCACTCAAAGTACAGTCAAGTTCTCCATCAATGTTTCTCACCGACTTTCCATATTTTTCCTCTCGCAGGTTGACTTCACTTCTTGTCATGGTGTCCTCTTTACGTTGGTCATGGTACTTCTATTCAGCGGACTTTTCCTTGTCATCTTAATTCCATTCAAATATGTAAGTAACTAGGCCTCTTTTGTAAAAATCATAAGCTCTTTGCAACTTGAATCATCATTTGTGCTCCATGGCTGAACAGCAATTCCTTAGATAATCTACATAATATTGCTATATTTGCTCGTGTTTCCAGGTGCCTTTGGCTTAAATGCATTTTCCCTGCCCCTTGGGGCCATAGTGTTTCCCTTTTGGAAAGGGGTTGTACCCTATACTTTTGTATAATTTTTATTGGATTTTTAAACAAATTTGGATAATCTCTACTGGTTTTACTTGCATAGGTCCCTGGTCCCCTTTCATTTACAAAACTTTTTTGACTAAATTTGGTGAAAAAAAATTTGGGTTTGGGGGGCGCCCAAAGAATCAAAATCTTTTTTAGCCTTTAAACCCTAATGCTATCTATAGCCTTAAGTTTGGGTTTTATGGTTTGGGTTTTTTTTTTTTAACGGGCTTAAAAGGGGTTATTTTTTCCCTTTCCCCCAAATGGTACTTCCTTGCTAAACAAAAAAGGGGCCCAAATTTTTTTGGCGATGTGGTATCACTTCTGGTCTATGTCACTGAAATTTAAAATTTTTGGGGAATGGGTTTCCATTTTATCATCCGCTTCGAGACATTTCCACACTATGCATCAGGGTGATGTAGAACATTTTAAAGTTATGGCTATTGAGAAGGTCAGGAGACCAGTTAGAAGGGGAGATTGGAGAAGACTTCTGGTGGATAGAGAAGTCTTTTAGATCTTGACATTGGATACAAGCTATCCATCAGGCTTGAAAATTTAAAAACTGAAATTGAAATTTTTAAACTATTAAATATTGGGCATTTCCCCTTTTTTTCTTTAAACATGAAATTTTTTTGGATTTAAGTTTTAAAAACACATCAAGGGGGGTGCTCATGTATTTTCCTCGGGGTAGGAAAAAATTTTAAAATCAAATTTTATTAAATTTTTACAAACTAGGCAAATTAAATGTATCAAATTTTGTTATGTGTTTTTATGAAAAAACAATTTTTTTGGTGGTATTTGATAAGTTAAAAAATAGTTAAAAGCTTTTGATTGGGGGGGTTTAATTTTCCCGGGAAGTGCTAATTTTTTGAAAAGGGGTTTAGGATTGCAAAATCATTACCCACTAAGGGGCAGGGGAAACGGCCCCAAGTGCTAAAGAAAAAAATCTATTTGTTCTTAAAATTTATTTTAAAAAAAGACCCGAATAAAATGTTTCGTTTTATCTTTATGAAACCTTCTACAAGTGCTGGAGTTTTCTATAGTATTCCTAATTTCCTCAGTTGAAGAATAGTAAATTAACCCTTAAATGCCAGTAAAAAACATAACCTTAATCCTAAACCAAGTTTAGGGTTAGAGTAAGGCTATGTCTACACTGCATAGGTTTACGATCGTACTTTTGGCGCTTTTAGGATTTTAAAAGCACCGAAAATATGATCGTTCCTACAGACCCATGGACTAGAATAGAAAAGACGCGCTGTAGTCTCCACAGCTAGTCTTTTCTCCGCTTGTCTTGTTGTATAATATGCCAGCGCTTTTAGTTTTCTTGGTGTCTTCCTATACAATACAATTGTATGGCCGACATAAAAATAAATGAGAAGCGACCGCGGTTTTTGTACAAAATGTGACAAACACCGCGGTCGTGCAGCATAGACATAGCCTTAAGGTAAATTTATGCCAATTTTTGTCAAAAGCACAACAAGAATCTCTTCTCAGTTGTATCTACTAACCCATGGCATTGGGTGGGACTATTCTTGTTTATGACATATTAAAAAAGACTATCCCTCAGGATACTATGGCCTTGGGATCCAAAATATTACCATACAATGCTAAGGACTGTTAGATCTGTGATAAGCATGACTGGATGAAGGATCCAGCCAAGGAACAATGGTACAATAACTGTATTAGTGAAGCACATGTGCTGTTTGGCTGTCTAGTAGCGCCTCTCTATGTTACTACATGTATATTACAATTTATCTGTACCAGGATATTCTGCTCCTCTGGAAGCCAGGTGAGGGTGACTCCATTTTATTTTTCTGGCACACTGTGGGCCTTATGAATGAAAACTCAGACTGGCGGCACACCACTTGAATACTTTTCTAAAGGTAAATCACTTATTTTGTGCAGTTAATAGTTCTACAGCAGAATATTTGAACATTAGAGGGGAAAAGTATATTGAGAATCCAGAAATATAGGGCAACATGGATGAAATTTGGCATAGAATGTGCCTGATTTATGACCTGCTATATAGCGGGTTCATAAATCAGGCACATTCCAGTGCTCAGGTGACAGTTAGGATCAGGTATACCACTTTGGAAGTGGTATACCTGTTCTGACTGTAATGTGCCCAGAAATGCCGTAGTGAAGCTATTAATATGTAGCTTCGCTACGATTCTAGTTCGCCCCGCCATTTTCATAGATTAGAAAATGTATGAACGGGATTGCATCTGATATCGGGCTGTAAAAATGTCAGATATCTGGCGCAGCCCCGTTCATACATGTCGCCCCATAATGTTTTCAGCTCAGACTCAGAGCCTTCTCGACGTTCTGGTCTAAAGGTATAGAGGAGACGGTGATCTAGGCATCTCCAGCTCCTCTCTGCCATTCCTTCTTTTTCTTACCATGCCATACCTTCAAGATGGCTCTGAGTCTGAGCTGAAAACGTTATATCTCTGAATTCTCAATATTCTATTACTGCACTTAATGTTCAAATATTCAGCTGTAGAACTATTAACTGCACAAAATAAATGATTCACCTTTTGAAAAGTATTCAAGTTAAAGAGGTTGTCTCACTATAGGTTTTCAGCCTACCTCAGTGTGTCTTTCACCATAGGATTTTTTAATTCAGGGGGCGTGCTTCTTGTCTGCCTCTTCTCCTCCCCTTTCCCCCCTCCCCTCAGCACACAGACAGCTCCCCTCCTCTGACTGCAGTAACTTCTATACAGCAGGGGGAGGGCGAGGGTGTTTGCTGACAGAATTAACCCTGTGTGTGCCTGCCTAGGTCTGCTGCCAGCTGCTCACTGCTGGTCAGCCCCTACTGTGCTTGGGTTGAGCTCTTGCTGCTCCTCTCCACAGAGTCGGAGACAGCAGGAGGGGCTGATCTATGAGTGGCTTATGGACCAACGTCTGTGAAGCTGTGTATGCTAATAGCAGAGCAGGGAGGGGATGTAAGTGTTCCTATACCCCCTGCTTAGTATAGAAATCTCCACGGACGTCTCAAGCAACAACAAACAAACATTTTTCTGTCTGTCCCCTTTCCCCTCAAACAGACACAGGGCACTGTGAAGTGAGTTACATAATCACGATGTGCACTAATACAGCAGAGGCGGGGAGGGATATGAACCGTTCCATCCCCCCATCTTTCGTTAGTTGCAAGCTCCACAAAAACATCAGATTATAGAACACACTTTACGCGTCACTGGGACTGAACAGTCACCTCCCTCGCTCTCCCAACCCGGTAAGAGCAGAGGGACAGCAACCAGGGGTTTAAACCGGCAGCACAGCTACATAACACAGAAGCCGGTAGGGCCCCACCTCCCTTCCCCACGAACATCACAAGTGGCCTCATACGTGCAGAGGGGCTCTGTGCTCCAACCGCTGATGACACACCACACTGGCAGCCAGTGGGAGAAAATCAAAAGGTCGGCTGCTATGTATTTTAGAAGCTGACACTCCACACCAGGGATAACTCAAAATCATAGGACATTGGGAAAAACAAATATTGCCAAAACTACTTTTTTTTTTAAAGTCTTTAAATTAAAACCCCAAACATTTAGCGAGACAACCCTTTAAATCCCGGCCTATCTACATTGAGTTTTCCCCAGTTAATCCGTCCATGACCAGCCAAAAAAAAATTACACTAAGGGAGGCACATGCGTTTGGAGCCGTTTTTTCAACCCCCAAAAAAAAGCATTAAAAAAAACCCTCCAAACGCCCTAAAAACGTACCAAAATTTTCGAACTCAAAGCGTTTTTTTGGGTACTTTTTTAAATTTTTTTTTAGATCTGTTTTTCTTCAGATCACAACATTAAATTTTAATCCCAAATTTTTTTTTCGCGCCCCCATACACGTGTGAACATAGTCTTAGCTCATTACGAAACTAACATAAGACTGTGCCTTTTTCCATAGCAACCAATCAAGCCTTTTTTCATTTTATAACGCTCTGAAAAAAAAAAAAACTGAGTTCTGGTTGGGCTTTTGGGTCTGATTGGTTACAAATGGGCAACAAAGAGTCTCACTGTAAGACAGTTTTCATACATAAAGCCCATGGTGTCCAGGATCCTCAAGAAGCCTCCGTGTTTAACATAGACAATGATTTACATGTAGCAACTTTTTCTGCTTTAGTATGGAAGGACTTGCTCTATTAAATTGTCGCCTTGCAGCGCTGAGGTCCTGGGTTCTAATCCAACCAAGGACAACATCTGCAAGAAGTTTGTATGTTCTTCCTATGTTTGCTTGGATTTACTCTGGTTCGCCCCACACTCCAAAAACATACAGATATGTTAATCTGGAATTTATGCATAAACAAACAAGCAAGAATTATAAAAGAATATATTATTGATATACAACAGAGAAAAGGCATGTAAACGCGAAACGCGCATTGGGACCAAGTGGCTATTTCTCCTTGGGGGTAGTTACTGTGGTGACCATGTATATTTATTACCAGGTATATTTATTTACATTTGATTCATCATTACTACACTTGTGGTTATGGGATTTGTTACTTTTGATCCTTTATTAATTTTTACATGTGTAAATAGATGGAATCCTTATTTATTTTATGTACTATTATAGATTTACAGTTGAAACCAGAAGTTTACATCCACTATATAAAAAGACACATATGCAGGTTTTTTCTCACTATCAGACATGAAATCAGAATAAACCTTACCCGTTTTAGGTCAATTAAGAACCAAATTTTTAATTTTGCCAAATGCCCAGAATAATGAGAGAATTTTTAAGGCTTTTTATTACTTTCTGCAAAATCAAAAGTTTATATTTCACGGGATTCTATGAAACAAAACAAACCACTATCCCCCCTCCTTTCCCCAAATTTGGAAACAAAGAACATTTGAAAACCTGCCCTGCACAAAATTGGCAAAAAAAAACAAAAATATTTCCCTCCAAAAAATCCATATTTATTATCCTTGTTAAAATAGAACATGGAGCAGAGACGGTCATACAAGACAAGAAAAGAACAAAAACAAAAGACCTTGTGAAGATGCTGCCGGAAGCTGGTGAGGGGAGTTTAAAACGGGGCCGCAAACCCGGGGTCAGGGGCCTCATGTCTTCAGTCCCTACACTAATAATTTTCAAAAAAAACACAAAAAAATAGGACATTCTTAC
>JAODAL010018473.1:0-74675 GCA_025379985.1 Phyllomedusa bahiana
TTTTGACGTTTCAGAACAGAGATAAAGCTTATCTGTCCTTATGGCTCAAGGCCGCCCAGAAGGACAATGTGAGCTACATGTGGCTCCCGGGTACAAGGTTGTGCACCCCTAGGATAGAGAGAACGTCTAGGGCAATTCTATAACCTGTTTCATACAAAGGATATCTAGATAATATAACCTACTGGGGATATTTGAGGAGTGGAGCTATAATACAGACTTACCAAGGACATATTAACATTGAGGACTGCATCCTGTTTATTTCTTCATAGATGAAATATTCAACAGATGTCATCAGTTTTTAAAGATCCATTGCAAAAAAGAAAAAACATCACTAGATACAATCATCAGTAGCCATCCATCAATAACTGTCTTTTGTGACACAAATCTGCCAAACAAAATCCCATTACAATCAACTGGCTCTGTTGTGTCCACTTGTATTTTTATTTTTTTGATAAGGCTTGGTTCACATCTGCATCGGAGATCCTATGCTTAAAGGGGTTTTGCCACGATGTAATGTTGACGTGGTAACCTCCAAAATGGGTATTTAATCACTTTTCTAAATATATGTGATTACAAAAAGTGAAGACTCTAAGAGCTACAGCATTTCTAAATCCCCCTGAGTTACCTGAAAGCTCTCACTAGACACGACCCAGGAGCTGACAGGCCGCGCTTGCGTGAAACACTTCTTATCTGATGACAGGCAAAATAAATGAGCTTTTAAGGCACCGGGTAGACGGTGCAGTCTATGAGGCTGTGTCTCGCTGTATTCAGAATCCACTGTTGTACTGTTTATTATTTCCCTTAAGTTTTGAGACGCTCCCTTATTCCTCACTCCTTACTCACCCCCTCCCTCTCAGCCCTGCAGCCTTCATGACTCAGCGTGATTTGTTGAAATTCTCCCTGTGCTGATAAGGAAGGTAAGAAACTTGCGTCCTGGCAAATCCCCTTTAACCTTTGGATGCTGCACAATTTTTTTCTCAAATTTTTGACAGAATGTGCACCAGAGGCTATCAATGGAACCTTTAAGGGTATGGTTCACATGGTGTATTCGGCGCATATAGTACGCGCCGCAATACGCCGGGTGTTTTGCCGCAACTCGTTCCAAAGCCGGGGAGGGGTGGGCGCCAGCCCCATAGACATTCATTGTTAGCGCCGCGTATTCACCGCTAACAATTGACATGTCACTTTTCTCCCCCGGCATACAATAGGATCGTATTGTACGCGCGGGGGGATGACGTGTAACCCATAGCTCTCTATGAGAGCTGTGGATTACCGTAATTACAGCTCACATTTTGCAAAATGCGCGGAAAGATAAGCTGTGTGAAAATACCCTAAGGGCATGTTCCCACGGCAAGGGTTTTTGGACGGTTTTACAAACTGTTTGCGGTTTTAGAAAATGGTTTAGAAAACCTGCAGGCAATAATCCCCCATAGACTTCAATAGAAAAACCGTTCAGCATTCCTCACTGCACAGAGATTCTGCCGGGTGGTTTTTCACACGGCTGGTGGTCCGAAAAACATAGAACATGTTCATTCTTCCAATCAGTTTCCAGACTGAAAATTAACATTGGAGTCAATGTAAACCACTCATAAAGTGAGTGAGTAGTGTTTGGCGCAGTTTTTGAAGCGTTTTTTGGACGTTTTTTGTGCGCTTTTATTGCAAGAAAAAGTGATGAAAGATCCCAATGAGAGGCAATAAATCCTCTTTTTTAGCCTAAACTAACCAAGTTTTGATGCTGTTAACATGCACATGTGCTTAAAGTGAAAGTGAAAAAGGCCTTTGTTCATCATTGTTAAGTTGTGGAGATAAAAAACTCACATGGTTCTTGCACCAATCAGGAATACTTTTGCACTCAGTACACTTTTCAGCTTGAAAAACAGTCCAAAAACTGTTGGGGAAACCGGGACAAAAACAATGACAAAAACAGCTCAAAAAACGAAAAACCACTGAAAAACAGACCGTTTTTTTATGACAAAAAGGGCATGTCCCCATGGCACCAGTTTGCGGCCGTTTTTTTAGATGGTTTGTGGTTTTGCAGACCGTCTGAAAAGATTGGTCAGAAGAATTAACATGTTCCATGTTTAGCGGAAAAACAGTGCAGTGGGGACTGCTGGACAGTTTTTACGTTGAAGTCTATGGGAGAGAGTTGCTTGCAGGTTTTCAGACGGTTTCTAAAACCGCAAACCGTCTGAAAAACCATCCAAAAACCCTTGCCGTGGGCCCAAGCCCTAACACATCTGTAAACCAGGCCTAGGAGGAATCTTATAGAAACACTAAAAAGCTAATGCATACAGCCAAGCTGTGTATATTTTTTTCTAATAAACCTGTCTCTTAAATTCCCAAGGTGAGGAGTGTCACTAATGGAAATAGAACTTAATGCAATTAGTAATGACAGCTTTGAAATAAATGAATCCTACAATCACCAAAAAGGACAATAGATCAATAAGACAATGAGTTAGCAGATTACTACAGTCAGAAGGTCAAAAACCAAGCGAGGCTAGAGTCTATCACTAGATATGCTGAGTAATAGTAGAAGAGCCTTCTATCCCCTAATCTGAGACTTTTCTGCCTGATCTGACATCTTTGAAACTCATGGACTCTCAATCTTTGGAGTTTAGTAAAGTCCCTTCATTCAATATCCACAGGAAATTTTACAGAACATTAGTCAGTTTTTGTGGTAATATATAAACTGTAGTTATTTACACTCCTCTATATCAACTAAGAACTGGCTTTTGGCGCCAAGTTTCATATATTTCGCCAAAAATGTCTTATATCCATTAGTATGAAGGACAAGAACATGAAGAAACGAGAAAGGAACGGTGAAAAATGGAAAATATCAGGGAGAAGAACAAAAATAAATAATTAGAGAGTTCAGAATTAGCAATCTGATTACATAGATTACATTCCCCCCATTTAGGGGGGGATCATGTTTTGGATCGGAGCTTTCACACATTTTCAGGCATATAATGTGCCTCACTGTGCCGGCTCCGCTGTCGGACGCACCTAATGCGCTGTTAGGCGCAAGGTCCGCCACTTTGTATTAGGCCTAACATGAAAGGGCGTTCTGTGGGCGTTCTGGGGCTGGACGCACCACATTCGAAAACTCTGACGCATGTATGAATGCTGGTCGGCAAAGTGAGGCGCATTACAGCTCCGACAGGCAGACCTATTTCAGCGTGGTCTGTCTGTCGGAGGCGTCGAAGTTTGCCCCACATCCATGAGCGTACTTCGGCACCGACATACATCAAGCACATTTTTCACGGTAAAAAAAACGTGAAAACAGGCGCTTCAACGTGCCGATCTTCATACAAGTCCCCTTTAGGGTGAAACCTGGGGCCGACACACCAGTTTCAAATGGCTTTAGAGCAGTGTAAAAGGCGCCAGTATGTATGAAAATGTCTCACAGCACTTTATAGATGTTTCCCATTCTATGGCAAAATTAGTTTCAGTCATACAACTTTGAAATTGATATGGATTTGTACGACAGTTATGCGCCCAACTTTGGTACATTCATATATTTTGCACCAAACTTTGACGCAATCATACTATTCTATTGCGACATGCCCCTGTAAACTTGTTGCATTCAAAAGTGTCGTGTCTGGGGCAGAATGTGCAGAGTTTGGGCGTACGACTGTTCATACATCCCTGAAGAAGCCATGCTGTTTGGCGATACGCATGAGGTTTATTTACGTCTTTATTTGTAATAACAGTTTTAAACATGCTGTATTCATTTTCTCTATTTTTTGGACCTATATGTTTTCTTCTTAGCTCAAGTAAAAAATGTTTGCTGTGCTATTATTTAACATTTATACATTATTTTTCTTCTTTTCAGCTATTTCTGTTTTTCAGTTTTGTTCTGGTGTCAGTGTGGGTCTCCGTGTTTTATACAGTGTATTATATACTCGTAGGACTGTTTCCTAATTCCCCCCAGTTATTTCTGGAGGGTCTTTGTCTTGATATGTGTAGCCTTATTTGGCTTTTTTAATTGTTTTTAAATATGTACTTATGTGATACAATAGTCTTTTGTATTTTCTGGCATTTGAGATGTGCACCCTTTATATGAACTTGCTTTTGCTTACATTTTGATTGCTGTAATATACTTCAAAACTTCATACAGACATTATTGTTTAAGAAAAACTTGTTATTAAGGGGGTATAACACATGGTTACTCTATACCATCTATAAACATAGTCACCACTGAAGAGTGCCAGTCATGCAGTATACAGTACTTTATAGGAAAGATATCAAGGACTATATGAGATGAGACGCTCTGGTTATCCAGATAGCAGTCATCATAGTGGATACATTAGTATACTTAAAAACAATGAAGTGTTAATGATTGTAACTGGAGTTGTACCTTCTGTTACACACTTAGAAGATCTATAATCTGTATTTGTATTACAGTTTACTCTTAAAGAATATTATCATCATACCATGACCAGGCACCGTGCAGTGACTGAATCATACTAATCATGCCTTGACTAAGTAAATAGGTTAGCAAGGGAATTTAGTAACACGTCTGCAGGAAGAGACTGAACACAGGGCATGTTTATAATCTGTAGCCATGCAGATACTTAGGCCTGCATAGTAGCTGTATGCAGGGGCATAACTAGAGAAGCCTGGGCCCCAGGAAAATGAGGAGATCCCACATCATTTTTTTTTTTTTTAAATCACTTATTTATTGAGAATCTTAGAATGGGCAAAAAAGGGGGAAAAAACAACATGTGGTCACCCCCATTTTTCATAACCAGCCAACATAAAACCAACAGCTATAGCCTGATACCATCAGAATGGGAATGTCCATCAATACTGGTTCTTTCCCATCCTAAAACTACCAGCCCACAGCTGCCCCAGAAGTGGGCCATCACATTAGAGGGTCTGCTTCTGATGGTTACTCAGCTCTTCCCAATATCCCTGGTGCGTTGGGTACTGGAGTAATAGTGACACAGGCTTAGTGTCAGCCTTGAGGTGACAAAAACCATAGCTGGCTGAGACCAAACGCAAGCGATAATAATGGAAAGGCATCTGTCAGATACCTCTATTACTATCACTGGAATTATATGGAAAAAAACAGACAAATTGCACACAAAAAAAACTTTTATTTAAATAAACACTCTCCAACACCAGCCCTCTTTAACCATTTTATTAAAAAAATAGATCCAAATCTGACCTGATGTAGTCCACCGAATCGAATTTAGTCCAAAAGAGAACCTGTAAATAAACAAAAATTACACAAACACACATACACAGGCCGGATAGCCATCCAGGTAAGCTGTGTGGATGGTCATCACCAAGCTTTCCTGGACAATGGATATTCTATCCTGCATGCAGGAAAGCTGGGTGATTCCCAGAAAAGCTGGATGCCATTTGTGGGGTTCAGATTTTCTGAGCGCTCAATAGTCCATCCAGCATCCAGGAAATTGGGTGTTGTCCCATCCCCTACTGGTGGCACACAGTTTTACTATCTTAGAAAAGCTGGGTTTCATCTATGGGGGATGGGCATCACCCAGCTTTTCTAAGATGTGAAACTGTGTGCCCATTACTCCCCCATCACCTCTACCCCCCACTCACACCTGATCCAAACCCACTATGACCCCCCCCCCTTTCACCTCCCACTCTAAAGCCCCCTCCCTCACACTCCACTCTAAAAAAAAATCTCCCCACCCCACATTAACCCCTCTCTCTCACAGTCTAAACAATAATCCCCCATTTTGGCCACCCTATCTCATAGTCTAACCACCCTCCCCACTCTAACTCCCCTACACCGCTCTAACTCCCCCCCTCTCACTCTAACCATCTTCCCCCCATTTTGGCCCCCCTCACAGTCTAACCCCCTTCTCTCACTCTAAACCCTCTTTCCCCACTTTAGCCCCCCTCCCCACTCTGACCAACCCTCTCTCACTCTAAATCCTCCCTGCCCTACTTTAACCTCCCTTCCCCATTCTAAACCCCCCATGCCGCACTTTATCCCATCCCCTCTTACTCTAACCGCCTCCCACCCAAGGACATGTTCTCACCTGTCTTCTGCCGCCAGCTGCCTGAAGAGCTTTCTGGACAATACTGGAAAGAGGAGCAGAGCTTCAGGGAGAGGGGCAGAACCATAGGCGTAACTTTAGGAGGGTATGGAGGGGACTGGTCCCCCCACTTTTTTCTGGGTGGGGGACGGTCCCCCCCACTTTTTAGCCACTTCAATAAAATATAATCTATATGAAAGCATGAGATTATGGCAAGTGGGGAGAGTAAAGCACAGAGGAGGATGAAGTGAACCTTTTGCCTCCTATATTTCTGTGCATCTTGGGGGGGGGGCAGAGTAAGAAGCAGCCTCAAGTGTCAGTGCAGAGTGAGAGCAGCGCTGATGGGTAGAGCAGGAGCCATCAGGGGCTACTTCACCAATCAGAATGCTGCTCACAGTCCAGCACACTCTGTATCTGGGGCTGTATCTTTCCCTCCCATTTTATAGCACTTCCCCTATGCTCAGCCCTCATCAGAGAAGACGGGAAGCTCTTGCCGAATTCCAATTGCACCAGACTACAGGAGACAGGTAAAGAGGGGACAAGGGTGCTAGGAGTTGTGTGTACATGATAGTAGGGTATGTACTGTATATGTGAGATGTGTTTATACTGTACAGCCATGTGTCTCGCCATCTCACTTCTTCCCTGCACTTACGTGCCTGTGAAGATGAAAGTGAATGGGGTCAGCCCCGCAGCATTTTAGAAGTGTGGACTGGCCAGCACGTAATGTAGTAATCTCTGGGGTAAGATGTGTAATGTAGTAATCGCTGGGGTACAGTGAGTAATGTAATATCTGGTGTATGGTGTGTAATATAGTAATCTCATGGGTAAAATGTGTAATGTAGTAATCTCTGGGGTACAGTGTGTAATGTAATCTCTTGGGTATGGTGTAATGTAATGTCTGGTGCATGGTGTGTAAATTAGTAATCTCTGGTGTATGGTGTGTAATGTAATCTCTGCGGTATGGTGTAATGTAATCTCTGGGGTACAGTGGGTAATGTAGTAATCTCTGGGGTATGGTGAGTAATGTAATCTCTGGGGTAAAATGTGTAATGTAGTAATCTCTGGGGTACAATGAGTAATGTAATCTCTGGGGTACAGTGTGTAATGTAATCTCTGGGGTATGGTGTAATGTAATATCTGGTGTATGGTGTGTAATGTAGTAATCTCTGGGGTACAGTGTGTAATGTAATCTCTGTGGTACAGTGTGGAATGTAATCTCTAGGGTACAGTGTGTAATGTCAGAGCCACCTTATCAGCACTATGGGTCCCGGGCTTATTAATGCAATGGGCCCTGCCTAGACACTTGATATTACACCCAGCCGTGCCTCTAACCACCACCAAACGCACCAATATCATCATAGCATCTATGTTGGGAAACGTAGGCAGTCTGTAAGACTAACTGGCAGTGCAGGGTACCAATGGCTCCCTGCTCTGCCATGGATTTTAAGTGTTTGTAAATCCTAAAAACACACAAATGGCCAAAGAATCAGCTCCTACCTGGGGATCCAAAGCATATGCTCATACATTTACTACCTGGGGCACCTGTGTTTGTGTTCCCGCGGGCAATGCCCAATGGAAAAGATGGCCCTGTGTAATGTAATCTCTGGGGTACAGTGTGGAATGTAATCTCTGGGGTACAGTGAGTAATCTAATTCATTTCTAGGGTTCAGTGTGTAATATAATACATTTTTGGGATACAGTGAATTATATTATTTCTTGAGTACAATGTGCAATTCATTTCTAAGGTGCAGTTAGTAATGTCATTTCTGTGGCTACTATGTGTAATATAATTAATTTCTGCAGTGCTGTGAATGATGTAATTTCTGGTGTATGTTATGCAATAAAATAAATTTTGGGGTACAGTATGTGACATAAGTGATTCCCAGGGGTACAGTAAGATTGGGTTCTTTTATTTTCCTCATTCTGTTGTAACAAATTTAATGGAGTAGTGATGGGTGAAGGGAGGGTTTAAGCAAAATTTGCTGCATTGTGCAACATTTTTTATTTCCATCTAGAGGAGTAATATTATAGGTCGGCTGGTTTGAATTCATTGCCAAGGCTGCATTTTAGTCCCAGTCCAGCTCTAAACTTCAGTAATTAAAGAGCCACTCATAGCCTTACGAATTGCACCAAAAGTGTTTGCCAAAATGACTCCATCCGGATCTGCTGGGGACGCTCACAACTCTCCCTCAGACCTCTTAGCTGGGTTAGAAGGGGCCCCTTCACTGCAGGGAGAGGAGGGGAGAGAAGGGAAGGGAGGGAAAGTGAGAGGGAAGGCGAGTGAAGGAGGGAGGGATAGGAAGATAGGGGATGAGAGGGAAATTGGTCCCCCCACTTTTTGAACCAAAGTTACACCCCTGGGCAGGACCTCTCCCCAGTAATGTACAGAGACATTGATCTGTCTCGCTGCAATGTCTGCTACCCCAGTAGTTCCACGCCTAACTGCATGAGTATGTTTATGAAATCAAGACTATTTTCATCGTTACTTATTTTAGGTGACTAGAAAAACAAAAAGCTTATAAATCGCTTTATAACCTTTAGGTATCATCTTATTGAAACATATGCCCAATGACCTGACAACTGTCTCAAATCTCAGAAAAGAAAACAAGATAAGCATCAGAAACAGTTCTGAAGGTCTGAGAAATGTTGGCACCATATCACGAATTCTATATCTGAACTGCAGTGAAGGTCTATTTATCCTGATATTACTAGGATCAATATTTGGTAAGACAGAGGTTACGAGGTAAAGCCCAGGCTACCTCCCAAGTTCATGTTTATGCATAAAGACTGAACCACTAATCTACGTTTTGATTAATGTAAATTAGCATATAATATAAAAGTACCTAAAAAAGTATTTTATAATATTTTAATTATAAAAAATGAAAATATATAAATTGTAACAAAATTTTATTAACATAAAAAGATTTACTTTAGAAAACCAACTCAATGAATTGCATTAAACTCTTTAGAGAAGAACAGAAGCTCCAAAATGTCAATCATACTGTTAAATGTTTCTCTTTCTACTACATCACAATGCTCTATCTGTGTCAATCTTAATTTGTGATTAGAATGTTGCAAGAGATAAGTAGCTATTAGGCCGTGTACACACGGCTTATTCCCGACGGATTTGTGCGCCGTATTGAGCGCACAAATCCGCCGTGAATAAGGGGCGGGGCGGGGGCGGGGCCGGAGCGCGGCGGGGGCGCCGCGCCCGGCCCCATAGACAATGCAGTGTTTACGGCGCGTCCGCGCCGTAAATAGTGTGCATGTCACTTTCTCCCCCCGCGGCGGATTCGCCGAGCGGGGAGGAGCGACGGATTCCACTGTTCTCTATGAGAGCAGTGGATTACCGTAATTGCTGCCGCGGATTGGCGCCGTACTGAAGCGCAAATCCGGCGCGCAGTACGGCGCCAATACGCGGCAGAATAAGCCGTGTGAACGAGGCCTTACTGTCAATCACTGTTAAGAACTGTAACATTTGTATTCTGTTACTTCTCTTCTATACAGAGGCTAGTGCAATTCATAAGGTTGATTTTCTGATGAAAAATTGATTGTCTTAATAAAAAATTTGTTCTGATTTTTTTTTTGTTTTCACTACTTTAAATTAAACAAATATTAATTAGATGGTGATCAGTGTGGAAATTTAATTTTGCCACTCTCAGCCTTTATTCATCAATAGGAGACACACCATAGGTCTCACTGGGACCTGTGGTGCACTATGCAAGATCACTACCATAGTTTATTTTCACTGGCATGCTATTCTAATGACTTTTATTTCTAGCCTGATGTGTTTGTAATCACTGATAATACTATAGTAATGCCATTTATGGCAGATGCTATGTTGGTTTTCTAACTTTATATTATTTTAAGTATTATTGAGTTTATATTATGTAATTTGATATTATTTTTATATTATTTAATTGTAAATAAATGTAATATTTAGACATTAATTTAATATTATATAATTTTAAAATAATTTGATATTATTTAACATCAGTAAGCATGGCCCGAGCTGACAGGAATTCTGTGGAGTTTTTTCTGGCGCATCAACTATACAGCACAGATAGGCTTTAATCCAGAATTACCCTCCACCTGCCTTGTATTTATCCTAAGAGCCATTCTTGTTATCATTGGGTATACCGGGACATTATAATTATCATTATGGTAACCCTATAGTTTGTTGGTTTCTTACTAACACTACTCTAGTCCCCTCAGGAACTATTGTTACTTGTAAGGGGGGAAACGCGTCAGGATTGTAGGACATTTTTGCATATCTCTAGTCCTGTATTAGTTGTTACTATATAGTGTTAGATTGTTTTTTAGGGATTAACCTTTAGTGTGGAGCCACCCTTTTTGGGGCAATATCCCCGCTTTAAGGTAGGGAAATATTAGGGAGAGTATAGGATTGTTTGTACCCCTATATATATTTCCTTTTCTCCTTTAGGCTTCTGGATATTTCCATTAAGTCGTTGCAAGTCATTGAACTGTGAGTTTTCCTTCAGTCCCTTTTGGATAAATCTTGTTGTTATATGATTATTTTTGGGGTTAATTTTCTATTGCATTTTAATGAATATCTAGTAAAGGTTATATTTTAATTGTGTTTTCTGGTTGCAGTGATATTGATTGTAAAGCTCAATGATTTGTATAGTTTTTTTGCAGTTACTCTCCACCTATGTTGCGCCAAATGTATGAACCGCAGTATTACAGGTTCATACCTACTGGAGCATTTTACACTGCTCTAAAGCTATTTAGAACTGGTGTGTCTGTGCTTAGTTCATGTCGCCCTGTGTGTTGAAGTGACTCTAACTCCTGTCTTCAGAGAACAATGTAGTATATCCAACAATAGTTCAAAGAGAAGGGTACCATATGCAAAATAGCAATAAAGTTGCCTATATGGAAAGCACAGTATAATAACCACAATGAAAATACATCTGAGGTTACGTCAAAACACACTGTATACCATAATACTCTAAAGGAGTACCAGAGCCCCAAGAGTATCAGGCTATATCAAGGGTAAAAAACTGAGTTTATGTATAATCATTTTGTATTAGGATTTTAAAAACAACATACAATACAACATATGAATACAGACAAAGCATATCTAATTCAGTAATATCCAAAGAAAAAAGATAACACAGATTCTCCATGTACATTGCCCTAAAATGCTAAATATACCATTCTGGACTTACAGCAAAAAATAAATTAAAGCTCTCACTTTCCCAGCTCCTGAGCCTTCTGTTGACATGATGGGTGATACATAATTGAAAACTAATCTCTTTAAACATCCTTTCCTTTAATGCTTGTCAGTCGGACCAGGGAATCTGATAACCATTAATACCTCTACTGCATTTTGATCTACAACATTCTTCACCTCGACTTTTCTGTAGACAACATGTCTAAATTCTTTATAGTCAGCAGCACTAATAATGGGATTATCACCTGTACACCAGACCTGATGACATTCTTCAGAGGAGGTGATGACTTAATCCTCTCATTGTTCTACATGTGGAACCACTGCAGTATTCAGTCAATGTTTATAGCTTAGTCTTTAGAGAGTTTGTTTTTGCAATGCAGCCTTTTCCTGTTTCATTTTTTGCCAATTTGTATTCTGTTCCACCAGAAAAATAAGCTCCTGGTTCATGACAGGTAGAATCTTTTACAGATCTAACATGAGCAATGTCCTATTGCCAACACTACAGAGTATAATAACATCAGTGTATAATAGACAGTGGAGGCTAAAAAATGGCTTTGCTTTCAGCAACATGTTTAGATTCATTGTATATTAATATTTAGAAAAAAATAACAAAGTTTCTAAAGCAACAAACAACTTTTTGAAATACAAGGTTACAAATATATCTATGACTAAGGACTGGAAGTAGTCCGTAATGCATAAGCATTACCTTTGTGCAGCGCTATTTTTCTATGTCTGCTATCCAGTTGGCAATTTTATGGATGTGAATTAATAAAAGATTTATATTTTTATACATTTTTGTGGATTATACTGAAAGAAAGTTATGTGTTTTAAGATTCTCTGATGTTCCACTTGCATAAAAGTGGATTCTGTGCATTTCCTTTGGCCTGCCATATGAAATTCTGGGTGAGCTGGCTATTTGTTGTTCATAAATATATCTTACCAATTAAAAATAATAATTTATAGTAGTCTAGAGTTTTTTATGTCTTGCTGATATCTTCCTATCCTTCAGGAAATTCCCCCTTAAAAAGGGAAGCACATATATGATGCCACAAAGGTAAGTCTAAGATCTATTTTCATCAGGATGCAGAGAATTCACAGTGCTACATAGTAAAAGCTGTAGAGGTACAAAATACTGATGAACAACCACTCACACACATACTATTCTTGCTGGTGATGGCTACTTAGTATTGAGGTACTATCACATGGTCAGGGGTGTAACTAGAGAAGCCTGAGCACCATAGCATGAACCACAAACATTTACCAGTACCTCTCACTAATAGTCATGCAGTTACTAGATAATGGAACAAATACCTCGCCATATACATCACCATCATATTGCTGAAATTGAATGGTGCTTGCTATAAGTAATGGCAGATTCAAAGCTGTGCAATACTGCAACAGAAAGAAACACCGGTCAGATTCTGATTAAAGAATTTGACCAATATTTTATAGTTTTTTGAATGGAAAGGGGATGGTTCTGGACACAGTTTGCAGATTCACCCGTCCCCCTAAACATTGAACTGTACATGTACCGCCCTAAAATTGGGAAGAAGAATGTGCATGTGCCAAGTTTTTTAGATGGTTTTTGGATTTCAAATCCAACCATCAGAAAATCTATGGTGTGTAGACTACAGCTCAGATTTTCTATTGAAGTCTATGGAGATGGTAGACTGTCCATTTTCAGATGGTTTCAAAACCACCTGAAAAACCTACTGAAGCACCATTCTGTGTGGAGTTACCCTTATACTTGCACATGGATAAGGCTTCTACAAGATGGGATTTGTTTATATGCGTTTATGTCCATACTATTTGATCAAGTGGGCTGAACAGCATACTCCAAGTGCACAACACCAACTGAAATGACCTACTTTCAGAATGAAATATCACTATATCATAAAATTTGTACATATCCCATAAATTTCACCCGAAAGCCTAATATCCCTAAGTGATTGTGAGTGTATTTGGAACAAATATTGATTATTTCCCCCTACATGTTAAAAGCTAATCTATGTAGTGAGAAAACCTCTTTACGTTTCATAACATTTACTTGAGAGGAAATGAGTCAGGACTCATCTTCAGCAGTTCAGGAGCCACTTAAACTGAGGACAATACACTTCACTGTTCATGTGTAATGAAGATAGGTCTAATATCCTTGGTTTCATTGGCCCAGTGTACATGTGCCCAGAGCCACTGGAGATCTGTCCCAGACTCTGGAAAACATTATTAGACGTCTAGAGACGTCGCTACAGAAAATGGAGTTTTGGAAAATGGAGAGCTGCATATGTGCTAGGAACAGAGCTGTACTTAAGAGCTCTGTTCCTGGAGCAGTCTCTGTGAGCACCAGAAAGCGCAAGAAACCTCCAATTCCCAGGACTTATCCCTTTGATTGCTGCGGTCCATGACCCCAGCATAACCAAAGGGGATTCTCCTGCTCCATCGGGTGATCTGAACTACCGGTAACCCTATAAAGCACTGGGAATGTTTGTACAGTCAACCTTGGGGACCTATAGTAACTAGTGTTGAGCGATTACGTTGGCCATCGACATCGGTCGATGGTCGATAGTCGGCCATCATCGACAAGATAATCGATGGTCGATGATAGAGGAGGATCGAAGACCAGTAAAGTCTCGGGGAGAGCAACAACACCTTCCTTCCGCCACTCAAACAGGGCTGGAGACGCTGGAATTCAAATCCACAACCGTCAACTGGATACGTGCTACATCTTAGGCAACCACTTGGGTTTTAATAAAAGCCACAGAAAAAAATCACAGACCATTCACTATCCCTGTCTTTTTACCACAGCATGACCCTTAAACCTGCATCACCCACAAATTAAAAAGTGACCAGAAGGCAGTATGATTTGAACCATCAAATTTTTCTTGAACTGGACATTGAATTTTCCCTGTCCTGGAACGCAGCATGAGCCCCAAAACCTGCATGACCCCCACATTTAAAAAGGTGCCCGGGAAAAAAGGGGTCTTTCAACCACCATTTTAGTTGAACTGGACAAATTTATATACCTGTCCCTGGGCCACAGGGATGAGCCCCAAACTGCATGACCCCAGATTAAAAAGTGGCGGAAAAAGGAGTCTTTCAACCACATTTTAGTTTTCACTGGACATTGACTATAAACCTGTCCCTGGGCCCCAGCATGAGCCCCAAAAACCCGCATGACCCCCACATTTAAAAAGTTGCCGGAAAAAGGAGTCTTTTTAACCACCATTTTAGTTTCACTGGACATAGACTATACCTTTCCTGAGCCACACCAAGAGCCCCAAACCTGTATGGGAAACCCCAGATTTTAAAAAATGCCGAAAAAGGAGTCTTTCAACCACCATTTTAGTTTCACTGGACATTGACTATACCTGTCTGGCCACAGCATGAGCCCCAAACCTGCTTGACCCCAGGTTAAAAATTGCACGGAAAAAAAAAAGTCTTTCAACCACCATTTTAGTTTCACTGGACATTGACTATACTGTCCTGGGTCACAGCATGAGCCCCCCAAACCTGCATGACCCCCAAATTAAAAAGTGCCGAAAAAGGAGTCTTTCAACCACCATTTTAGTTTCACTGGATATATAATGTCCCTGTCCCCGGGTAGCGCTTGCCCCTCCGTATGAGTGCGGACCAATTGAACTTCACTTGGGAAATACTGGTGGGGTTTAAAGCTCCTGTTTTCCACCCAGGTGCCCTTTTTCTTGGCATTATTTTTTCATTTTACTCAAAAGTGCTGGAGGAACTTGTCTCTGTACTGTGTTCGCTGTGCGTGCTCCATACTCCATGTCCTCTGAATAACCTCCATCTGGTCAAGTTTTTCCTGTACCTCCCTTGTACAATTCAGAGGAATTTTTTTTACCAGCTATTTTTTACATGCAAGTTTTTTAGTAGTTTAATTCTAGAAAACAATTTTTAAATGGAGGAATCCCCCCTGTCTTTTTTCTCTTTTTTAATTTTTTAAATGGGTTTCTCAAAAAGGGGATTGATGTTTTTTTGATCTTGCAAAACAAGTCTTTTCAAAAATGTGTCCTTTAACGGTCCCTTTTCCCTTTTTTTCTGACAGCACCATCACCCTTACCACTTTACAATTGTGAGGAACAATGTCTGTTAGAAAACCATTTTTTTATAATGGGACCTGTAGTAAGCTGATGTCACAGCAAAATCCCCCCAAAAATTCAAAACATGCCCCTGAGCCACTTTGAAATTGTAAAGGGGCAAATGTCTGTTAGAAACAAAAATTTTTTAAAAATGGGGACCTGTAGTAAGTGCTGTCACAGAAAAAGCCCCAAAAAAATTAAAAGCTGCCCCCTTGAGCCATTTGGACAATTGTGAAAAACAAAGTTTTAGAAACAAAAATTTTTTTTAAAATAGGCCCTGTAGAAAGCGCTTTCAAAGCAAAACCCCCGAAAATTCAAGCATCCCCTTAAACCATTTTGGACAATTGTGAAAAAAAAATGTCGTTAAAAAAAAAATTTTTTTTTAATGGGGACCTTTTGTATTGCTGTTTTTTAAAAACCAGCATGACCCAAAAAAAAAAAAAAAATGATTCTCACCACTTTAAAAATGTGAGGGAAAAGCCTTTTGAAGCCACATTTCTGTTCCAAAGGCCATAAATTATTGCTGTATTCACAGCAACAGACCCCCCAAAAAATTAAAAATAGATTTTCGCCCAAAAAAAAATTTGAGGGAGAAATCCACAAAAAACCACATTTCGTTCCAAAGGACCATGTTTATGCTGTATCTCACAGCAACATACCTAAAAAACCATTGACAAGGAAAACTTCTAAAGAAAAGTGAGTAAATGGAATATGGTTTGTCATGAAACCTTGCTGTCTTTAAAAGTTCCTCACAGTAAAACCCCAAAATGAATGTTTGGGGAAAAAAGAATAAAAAATTGCAGTAAGAAAAAGTCATTTTTAAAAAAAAATTTCAAGGGACCCTTTTTGTTTTAAGGGAATGTGAAGTAGACCCGGGAACTAATCGATGACCCCGGAAAATTGGGCCCCCAACATCATCAAGATCCATGCCTGATTCATCTATTGAAAATCAAAGATCCCCATTATCGTGGAAACCCGGGTGCTTTGTCTTAATGACTCCTCCAGCTGTGCTGAAGGTCCGCTCAATTGACGTGGCTGCGGGCGGACAACACTCATGGCGTGGGGGCGAGCTCGGGCCAATGTCCATTTTGGATACCCAGAAGTCTAATTTTGGTCCGAAAAAACATACAAAAAAAGGTGTTGAGACGCAGATAGTCGTGCACCTGATCTTAAGCTGGTCTCTGTGTGTTGGAGTGTCCCCCCCCGCATTGCATGCGTTGGTGAGGGGTAAATAAAGATTGCCAGAGGTCACCCATTTGGCTTTTGCCACCTTGCCTGCGTGCTGCCGCAAAAGGCATGGCACTCTACTGCTGTTACTCGCTGATGTTTTTTCCCGTGGGCTTTGAAGAACGTGGGTCAGACGCAACAGATGTCTCCAGCTTGATACAATCAGCAAGGACTCCATTTCCTGTCATTTTCCTCTCCTATTTGGGTGGGTGTAAAGGAAAGAGCTTGAGCTTTGTTTTGGTACCGGGGATACCAGGAGGGGCCACCCCCAAGTAACTGGTTTTTTCATTTTGATGGCCTTAATGTGAGGAGATCAATGCTGGGAGAAATGGAGCTCCAAGGCACTCATGTGAGAGATGGACCTTTGATTTCCCAAGCCTCTGGGTCAGGGGCACAAGCAAACTGATCTCCTCATCTTCTCCTCTCCGCCTCAAAATTCGCGGCAAACTCTTTTCCAAGGCCAGGGACTCGGTAACGGTTCGGTGTCTAGGAATACCGGTCCTCCTCCTCCGCTGCTCTGGCATACACTTCAACCAAAAGCCCTGACTTGCTGAGATGTGCAATCCTGAGAGCTGATGCCCACGCTTGCACTAAGCTCAGGACCCCGAACCACTGCATAATGAAGACCGATAAAATTGAGAAACTATCGGGCCTTGTGGAATCGACGGAAGATAAAGGCTCCTGTCTGCATCTGGTGTCCGTCTCCTCCCCCCCTTCCGTCGCTGGCGGGACCCTGGCTGCGTTTTCAGAGTAGTTCCAACGATCGTTCCATGAACATATCACCACAATGCCTCAATGCTGACGAATGGCATTGTCCGCACTGACCAATTTGGTGGCTTTCTTCAAAACTGGCAAGGATTGTATGCATACGAGCTCTTTCACCTGCCACAACTCTCGGTGGCTCAAACACCCCGAGGTCCGCATCCGCTGCCTTTCGTACAGGCCATGTGTCACTTCGTACTGCGTAATGGCATTAGCGACTGCTTCCAACGAATCGCTGGAAGCATGTAGGAAGGGTTCTGGCATTCCAGCGTGTTCGCCATGTCAACAATGAGACGGTTGAACAGGGAGAGGGCCGAGCATGACCTGCAACTCAAGCCAGGGACGTGACGAAGCATGATCGAACGGCGAAGTGGCGACCTTAGACTTCGAGCCTTCCCACATCAGCAATTCCAGAAACCATGTAGCTCTTAGAAATTAAACTGTACGACAAGGTTCATGACATGTGCCAGTCACAGGATGTGCTACCAGCCTACCGATCTTAAGGGGGCCAGCAGATTTTGCCCGGTGATCGACACACCACTTGTGCCTGGCACATGTACTTGCACCCACCACTCTCCGGTTTCCTCGGTTGCGGAGAGCCGTCCACGGCTCCTGACCTGTGTGTGGACGTCTCCAAGAAGCAATTAAAATTCAACACGGACCTAGGTATTCTCTGGGCACGTAAGGCCACCAGAACCTGGGGAAAGAACCCAGCACCATTCACCTGTGGTTCTTTGAAGAGCGTGCGCCGAGCTGAGAGCCACCGTCACTCCCCAGAGGACATCTACCCAGCTACACCCAGTGAATCTGTCACAAGAGATATGAGCGACCTTGGCCGTTATAACGCTTACTAGTTCCATGTGTCAGGTGTCAGAATGGACTCTTTCCGGCCACATGATGCAGACATCGCGCTTGAAATTTTAGATGACAACGCGTGGCTAGGCCGAGGGCAGGGACGGCTTTTCTGCAAAAATGCCATTGCTGCGTGACATCTGGTATTGGGTGACAAGGCAAGGCCATGACGTGGTCAGGAACCCATCTGTTTCCACCAGACGGAAAGGCAAAAAACATTTTCCAAGGCCACAAAAGCCTGGCATCAGCCGACTACAGGGCTTCATGCTTTGGATGTTTTAATTTTTGGGTTAAAGTGTTTCTTCTGCTCCCAAACTGAATACATAAGGCTGGCTGCGCTAGACTGGACCGCTGTATCGGCGTGCAGAACATCAAACTGGCGGAAAGGATGAGGTGTAGGTGGTATCCTCTGTGGTGCTGATGGTAACTCGGGCGACGAATGGGAGGCTGAAGTCGGAGGAGCTGATTCCCTGATCATGACTCCTGAGAGACATGGGCAAGCAGAGGAACGCTTTCGGTGGTGGCGGAAGGAGAGGCAGAGACAAGAGGGTGTGTAAAAAACCCCATATGGTTGGATGGCCCGCGTCGTCTGGCACTTTTTTGGCGCACCAAGTGTTTCCATCCAATTCAACTCATGTCCATTCGCTGTCCAAGGGACAAAGACATGTTTGGTTGGTGTTTAAGCCACCTAAGGTTCTTGCCTCTACTTATACATTTACAGTCAAAGGCAGCATAAGACATCACGGGGTTGAATCAGAGGCTTGCTCAAAGAAGGCCCAGCTTGAGAGTGTCTGGACCTTTTTGACGGCGAATAAGCGAGGAACAGCGGGGTTTGCGTCTGACCGTGGCTATGCGTAATCATATCAGGGATTTCTAGCGACCGCCCTCAATCCTTTTTGAGGCGGACACTCGTACTGACACCACCACCATCGTCTTGCCGTCCTCGTGCCATTGATGGGCGTCAGAGCAGGAGAAAATACATCATCTTATGGGGCCTCTTGATCCTTTTGACAATGCCTTCTGACCCCAACCGTGCATTTGTCATCAAAAGAGGGTCTTCTGAAAATGGATTATCCAAAAGTGGTGAGTGTACACCGAGTTGACATTTGGGCTGTTCATGTTGGACGGATGCTGATGATGCTGATGACGACATTTGTGGCCTTGCCTGGGAGGACAGTAGGTAAGACAGCTGGATCAGGGTTGCATTATACCACTGAAGGTAACAGATTGCGCCAGCTGTTCGTTACTAGAGAATTCTCAAAGGGCCCTGACCTCACGAGACAGAGGCCTGAATGTCCGTCAACCGACTTCCGCTGCATGCCGTGTCTAGTCGCCAGCACAGAGAAAGAGGACACCTTCTCTCGTACCTCTACCTCCCATGGCCTACCCTCCTCTTTGTCTCGATTACACACCTGCATTTTCGCTCCATGTTCACAAAAATAAAAAATTTGTGAAGGTATTGGAAGGATTTTTGGGAAGTCTCTTATTAAAAGACGGCAAATCACAGCAATTCTCAAAACCCTCAAATCAAAGCAAAATTGCTGTAATTCCCATTTAACTGCAAAGTAGATCTATCAACAAAGCTGGCCTGCGCCAAAGTGAAAAACACGTATACTGACAAATGTACTACGCGGATATAAGTCACAAAGGTATTTTGTGCACCTTCAATTCACCCGTGGTGAACTAACAAAATTGCTGTATTCACATTTAAAGTGCAAGTGCCTCAATAGAAACAAAGCTGGAGAGACGCCAGAAGATTAAAAATAAACACGTAATCTGTAATGTATTCCGGAAATCAATATAAAAAGTATTTTTTGGCACCTATCAAAACACCTGTGGTGACTCACAAAATTGCCAGTATTCACATTTAAGTGCACTGGTTGCCTCAAATGAACAAGAGCAGTAGTGCGCCAAAGTTAAAAAAACACACGTATCTGTAATGTATTCTCGAGATAATAAAAGGTCTTTTTTTGGCACCTATCAATTCACCTGTGGTAACATTACACAATTCTTGCTGATACAAATTTTAACTGCCAAAGTATAATTCTATCAACAAACTGAGGCCTGCCCAAAGATGAAAAAACACGTATCCTGAAAATGTAAATCGGTAATATAAAAGCGGTATTTTTGGCACCTTTCAATCTTCCACCTGTGGTGACTAGAAAAATTGCTGTATTTCACTTTTAAGAGTGCAAGAGTGCCTAACAATGAACAAAAGCTGTAGTGCTCCACATTCAAAAAACAACGTATCTTTATGTATTCAGATAATAAAAGGTATTTTTTGCACTAATCAATTTCACCTGTGGTGACTAACAAAAAGCAGTATATTCACATTTGAAGTGCAAGGTGTCTCAATGAACAAAGCTGTAGTGCGCCAAAGTGAAAAACACGTGTCTGTAATGTATTCGCATAATACTAGGTAAGGTTTTTGCACCTAACAATTCCACTGTGAGGTAAGCTACAAATTGCTCTGGATTCAAATTTAACTAGCAAAGTAGATCTATCAACAAAGCTGGCCTGCCGCGAAGTGAAAAAAAACATGTAAATCTGAAATGTATTTCGGATAATACAATTATTTATTTGCACTTTCAATTCACCTGTAGTGACAACAAAAATGGCTGTATCACATTTAATGCAAGGTGCCTCAATGAACAAAGCTGTAGTGCGCCAAGAAGAAAAAAGACACGTATCTGTAATCGGTATTTTCGGAATAACAAAAAGGTTTTCTTTTTTGGCACTAATCTATTCTCCTGTGGTGACTACAAAATTGCTGGTATTCACATTTATGTGCACGGTGGCGCTCAAAGAACAAAGGCGTAAGTGCCCCAAAGTCAAAAAACACATATCTGGTAAAATGTATTTCGGATAATACAAGTATTCTTTTGGCACCTTTCAATTCACCCTGTGGTGACTACAAAATTTGCCTGTATATCACATTAAAAGTGCAAGGAGCCTCAATGAACCAAGAGCTGTAGTGCGCCAAAGTGAAAAAAAACACTTATCCTTAAATGTATTCCTGGATAATAAACGGTATTTTTAGGCACACTATCAAATATCACCCTTGGTGACTTACAAACATTGCTTATTCACATTTAATTGTCAAAAGGATTGCCTCAATGGAACACAAGCTGTAGTGCGCCAAAGTGTAAAAAATAACTATCTGTAATTTATTCGGATACATAAAAGGTAATTTTTTTCTTGGCACCTATCAATTCACCCTGTGTACTACACAGTTGCTGGAGTCAAATTAACTGCAAAGTAGATCTATCAACAAAGCTTGCCTGCGCCAAAGTGGAAAAAAACAAACGTATCTGAAATGTATTCGGATAATACAAGTTATTTTCTTTGCACCTTTCAATCACCTGTGTGACTACAAAAACTTGCGTGTATCACATTTAAGTGCAAGGTGCCTCAAAGAACAACAGCTGTAGTGGCGCCAAAGGCAAGAAAAACCACGTAACGTATGTAATTCAGATAGATAAAAGGTATATGTTGGCGACCGTAATCAATTGCACCTGTGGTGTACTACAAAATTGCAGTAATTACCATTTTAAGTGCAACATTGCCATCACTGAACAAAGCTGTAGTGCGCCAAAGTCAAAAAACACTATCCTTAAATTTATTCGGATAATACAAGGTAATTTTTGGCACCTATCAACCTGTGCATAGACTACAAAATTGCTGGCGATCTATTTAAACCTGCAAGTGATCATAGACAACAAAGGAGGAATGGAAAACTTGCAATAAATGAACACCTATCAGAAAATGTATTACTGGATAATTAAAGGGAGCTTTTGCGTACACCTACAACAAAGATACCTCGCATTTACTAGAAAAGAGTGTGTATCCTAAATAAGTTCAGTCTGCCCCAAAATCCCAGAAATATTATCAATCAGAGAACACTGTTATAAACAAGCTATTTGCGGCAGTTGCCAAAGTCTACACTAATCTGGTGACAACTTTATCCAGTATTTCTTCAATAAGCTTACACATGTGTTCGCCCGCGGGCTCCCCACTACCCTCCCCCCGCTCACCCTCCCGTGACATTTACAGCGGTAGAATGCCTCCTCCTTTAAAATTTCTCTACCTTCTACATAAATCTTCCAATCTCTAATCTAAACTAAGTTGTAAGATCACAGCTAACAGTAGAACTTTCTCTGTGAAAAAATAGGAATAATTTTTAATTTTCGCGCTTGATCTGGTTGGACACTAAGGCAGAGTCGCACCCTACTGCTCAGAGACGCTGAGAAGACACTGAGTGCTGAAACAGGAAGGGCTGGTTCTATGAAAAAAAGGTCATGCTGATTTTCTCCATGCCAATATCTGCAACCAACAGCACATCCCGTTCATGACGTCAACACACACAACCTCACCCTAGCCTATTCTGTAAGCATAATTTACTGGCCGCCAAAAATGACAGAAGCGCCCGCTAAAAAGGCCGCATCTATAATAGATGATCACAGATTTTTAACCTAAATGATCACAATTGATCTAAAAATTTTCGATCCAACATAAAAACTGTTGGCCCGCGATTTCAACTTGTGTCGATAGATAATCGCTCAACACTAATAGTAAACCCCAGGCCTGACTCATTAACTAGTCAGCCATTCAGGGCACATCTGTGAGCTGACCCTGAGGTGCTGGCCTGTGTTTAAACTGACACAGATTGTAATGTATTAGCATTTTCATACAAGCTAATACATTACCAAGTATTAAAAAAATTTACAATATTTAGCACTTAATGGGATAAAAAAGTAAAAAAAATCAAAAGTGTGGAAAAAATAAATAAAATAAATAATAAAAGAACTACATTTTTAATAAAAAATGTTGTGCATACACTACACAAAAACACAAATTACAAATATAAGGTATCTACACAATGTAAATGGTGTAAAAAAAAATATAAAAAAATGTAAAAAAAAAATTCTGCAGTAATTTATATGTAAATGCAAACCATGCCCCCAAAAATACAACTTCTCCTGCATACAACTCCTTATACAACTGCATCACTGTAAAAATAAAAAAGTTACGACTGTTGAAACGCAAGGAGACAAAAACTAAAAAATGTTGCCGGTCATTATGGCCTTTTCAAGCCTATGGCACATCTTACTTGACAAAGGATAGGAAAAGGTTAAGGTATTAACCCCTTAAGGACCAGGCGTTGTTTTTTTGTGACACGTTCGTTTTTCCCTCCTCGCCTTCTGAAAGCCATAACTTTTTATTTTCCCACCTACATAGACACATGAGGGCTTTTATTTTGCAGGAAAAGATGTACTTTCTAATGGTGTTATTCACTATACTATAGAATATACTGGGAAACCGCAAAAAAATTCCAAGTGGGACAAATTTTTGAAAAAAAAAATTATTTTCGCAATGTTTGCGGGGGTTTGCTTTTACGGCGTTCAATCTTCGGTAAATATAATGTGTTATCTGTATCTGTGTTACGCATCCGGCAATACCAAACATGTAGGGTTTCCGTTATGTTTTGGTACCGTAAAAAAATTCCAAACATTTTCTATTTTGGAAATTTGCGCCACGACACCATTTTGTGCGACCAATTACTTTTTTGTACTAACACCTACGGACGTCAGTGAGGGGGCATTTTTTGCAGGCTGAAGTGTACTTTTTATCGCTAGCAGTTTGGAATGAATGGACTTTTTTAAACATTTTTGTTCCATTTTTTGAGTGACGTAAAATGACCAAAAAACCAATTTTGGCGTTTGGAATTTTTTTTCTTCTACAGTGTTCACGTATGGATAAATGATGTTATATTTTTATAGATCGGACTTTTTCGGACTCGGCGATACCAAATATGTGTAACTTTTTTATTATTTTAATGATTTTATTTGTAAAATGGGGAAAGGGGGGTGATTTGAACTTTTAATACTTTTTTTTTTTGTACTTTAAAACTTTATTTTATTTTTTTACTGTAACATTGAGGCCTCCTATGGTGCTTGACCACTAGGTGGCGCGATTGTTAATACAACCTAATGCATTGCATAGGCAATGCATTAGGGTGTACAAAGATGGCGGTTTCCCCACTTCCTGTCTGCGGACGGAAAGTGGGGCAAACCGGCCAGGGTAAGTGACGGGAGCCTTCACAAGGCTCCCCACCAAACCATGCCCGTTGTCGGATCGGCGCAGCTGCCGATGACCGTACCGATCGGTGCGCGCACCGATCGGCGTTAATTCAGAACGCCGCGGCCCATCTTTCCCCGCGGTGTCTGATGGGTAAAACAGCGCCAGCCGGCGGAGCCACCCGCCGGCGCTGTTACTGCCGGATGTTAGCGGCGATTTGCGCCGATGTGCGCCGAAGTTATGGTAATCCATAGTTCTCGTAGAGAACTATGGATTACGCCTCGTCCCCCCGTGGGAGGTAAGTGACATGTCAATTACTTGTTGCGAATATGCGGCGCGAGTAATGGATGTCAATGGAGCCGGTGGGCTGCCGCTACCCCCCCCCCATCCCCGCCACGGGAGTACGCGCGTATTATCGCGAGCTCCCGAAACACACGATGTACTGCAGCGTGTACTGTACGCACCGCAGTACATCGTGTGAACATACCCTAAGATGTACACTACAGCTGCACAAGGATGTGTTGGTGGTTTAGTGTCTTCAGATGTTGTATTAAACCGATGAATCGAAAAATGCTATAGCATTTAGCAATATTATCAATACATCACTGCCTAAGGCAAAAGCAGCCATCTTCAGATTATGTTTTCCATCTTTCCTATTAGTTGTCCTTTGATTTTTGCATACTTATAAAAGATGGAGAAACAGTTTTATCTACAGATGAGGCACACATGACACATTTGTAACACATATAACAATATAAGCAGATAAAGCCTAATAATGAGATTATGCCGTTTTAATGATGAATCAAATATGTGTTTTCCTAACATCATAAAAACAATGCCGACCTTAGTTTCTTAAAGTCAAGACATTTTAGGAACATCTGCAGGTTTGGATCACAGTATAGGTTTAAAAAGAAATGGGATTATATGTTTTGTATTCACATATAAAAGTATACAAGCAAAGCCCTGCATAAAACACAGCAATAAAACAGCCACAGTAAGCCAGTTAAACTAGGATTTTATGGGCCCACATAAAGTAGCCGCCCACACTTTCACATTAGCAGGATTTCATTTTATTAGTCAATGGTTGCTTTAAGGTCTTTGAGCAACAGCAAATAAACCAAAAGGCTGCACTTCATGCCATATATATGACTGAAAAATATTTATAGCCCAGGCTGATCAGTATAAAGACTTCCTGCTAAGAATGAATCCAAAAATTATAATCCTTAAAAGTTGGAAAAATGTTAGGACATACACTAAATAAACAGTGCAATAAAAACAATAGCAATAAAGTGTCCAAGTGAATAAATTGGTGCCAGACTGCCCATCCAGGAGTTCTGGAGAAAGGGCAGTGGGCCACTCTGTTATCCTGCAGTCTCTTTTTATTACTATGCTGTGTGGGGACTCAGGGCTCCATTTTTATTTTTATTCTATTTTACTTTCATGGGTTCTTCTATTTTACCCATCTGTATTATATGTTTCCTATACTCAATCAGCCATTACCCACATACTTCACATTTATCATGCAAAAAGTGGGTCTGTGTTCTTTTAAATGACAGGATTGAATTTCACTCCCAGTCATTTCCTGTTTAGAGTGAACCTGTGCGGTGATTTATGCTACCCTATCTGAGAGCAGCATATCATAAAGGGACAGAAGCTGAGCTCTGTGATATATAGGCTTACATCTGTAGAGAAAACTGTTGGTACCCTTCCGTTAAAGAAAGAAAAAAGCCACAATGGTCACTGAAATATCTTGAAACTGTCAAAAGTAATAATAAATTAAAATGTTCTGAAAATCAAGTAACGAAAATCAGACGTTGCATTTGAGTTTAGGTTGAAAAAAAAAAAATGAAACTGGCCTGGATATAACTTCATGAAAATAATGTTGATCTTAGGAACGTTGAAAAATAATGTGATCACAGCCATCACAGGTGTCTTTAAACTTGTAATCAGTAGTCTGTCAATTTAAAGGATGAAAAGTAGTCACTGCACTGTTTGGTATTTTGGTTTGTACAACATGAACTAAAGAAAGCTAAGGAGATTAGAAAGAAAATATTCGACAAACATGTTAATTGCTAAGGCTATAAGACAACCAACAAACAGCTTAATGTTCCTGTTACTATTATTCAGATTATTCGGAAGTTTAAGATCTATGGGACTGTAGCCAACCGCCCTGGACGTGGCTACAAGAGAAAAATTGATGGCAAACTGAAGAAACAGATAATACAAATGGTAACCAAAGTAAAAGTACATCAGTGTCAAATCGCACCATCCATCCCTGTCTTTGCCAAAGTGAACTTAATGGAAGACTGCTGAGGAGGAAACGTCTGTTGAAAGCAACTCATAAAAAAGTAAGACAGGAGTTGCCAAAATGCATATTAACAAGCCACAAAGTCTCTGTAGAATGTCTTTTGGCCAGATGAGACAAAACTGGAGCATTTTGACAAGTCACATCAGCTCTATGTTCAGAGATGCAAAAATGAAGCCTTCAAAGAAAAGAACTTTGTACCTACAGTGAATCATAGAGGAGACATGGTTATGTCTTGGAACTGCTTTGCTCCATCTGGCAAATGGTGTCTTGAATCTCTGCAGGGTACAATGAGATCTCAAGACTATTAAGGCATTCTGGGTGAAATGTGCTGCCCAGTGTCAGAAGCTTGTTCTCAGTCACAGGTCATGGGTCCTTCAACAGAATAATGACCCATTACACACAGCTAAAAAAAAAAAAGCCAAGAATGGTTGAGAGCAAAGCATTGGAATATACTGAATTGGCTTCTATAAGCCCTGATCTAAATCCTATGGAGCATCTGTTGAAGGGTTAAAAACTTTTCAGTCGGGAGAAGCACCTTTCCCAACCTGAGACAGCTGGAACATTTTTGCACAAAAGAGGGGTTTCCAAAATCCCTTTACGGGGGCCGGGGAAGTCTCATTGAGAGTTATAAAAATTTTTTTGGGTCTACATGATTGCCTAAAAAGGGGTTGTGAAAAAAAAATTTTAAAGTTAAAGGTCCCAAATTCTTTTTTGACCAAAAAAATTTTCATTAATTGTTTTTTTTTTTTTTTTTCTTTTAAACCCCCTTTCCCGACATAGGGCTATGGATACCCCTAGGGGGGAAAAGTGACTTCCTGCAAATGGACGACCCCCCGCCCCCGGGGCGATCGTGGGGGTTTGGCCCGGGGAGCCACCGGGGCGATCCCCAACAGGGGGCCCCAGCTTTAAATTTAAACCGCGGGCCACTGCCGTATCCCCCCCGGGCCAGAGTGAGCTCCGGCTGGGGGGTAAATTTTAACGTTTTTATTAAACCGCACCTGCCCAGGGCTGAATTTTTTAATAAAGCCGCGGGGGCAGGAGGAGTGAGCTCCCCCCCTGCCAATGCCCCGCCCGGCCCGAAATTGTAGTGCGGCCCCCAAAACCCCCCTGCTGATGTTTCCCGGGGAAAAAGTGAAGGGGCATTTCCCCGGGGTCATCTGTGACGTCACCATGCCCCAATCCATTTTGGGCAGGGGTTCAGGCTTTTTGTCATGGGGGACCATACACAGAAACGAGTACTTTTGGCACTGTCCTGCCTTCTAACAACAACTGATGTTTTGCTTTTAAAAAGAAAAAAAGTGAAAAAAAAATAAAAAAAAATTTTAAAAAAAAATGTAAAAAAGGGGAAAAAAAATTTTAAAAACATAAACCAAAAAATAAAAAAAAACACTACCCGCCCTTTACAAACGCCAATCGCCTAAAAAAAAAAGATCAAAAATAAAAAAAGGGTCCCCCTTTTTGGGGTATCGCCGCATGGGTAACAACCCCCCCTATAAAATCTGTCATTTTAAAATTAACCCTTACGGTAACGGGGGGTAAAAAAAAAAAAAAAAAAAGTCACGTTTTGGGCGTTTTTTGAAACATCCTAAAAAGCCCAAAAAAATGGAATAAAAAAAGCGACCCAAAAAACTCATATGGGAACCCCAAAATTTCCCCAAATTTAAAAAACTTTCTTCACCCCAAAAAAAAAAAAAAAAAAAAAGCCATACCGTCTCTGTAAACGGAAAAAAAAAAAAAGTTAGGGGCTCTCAGAAAATGCAAATCCCTAAAAAAATTTTTTAAAACACAAAAAAAAAACATTTTTTTTTTTTTTTCTAAAGTTTTTCAAAATGAAAAAAAACTATAAAAATAGGGTTTTTCCCCCGAAATCGTATCGAACCCAGAGAGTAAAGCTAACGGGCCCCGGGAACTGCCCGGTGACGCTTTTTAAAAAAAAAAAATAAAAAACACTACTAGGATTGCAAAATTTTCTTCCCCCGGGCCCTTCCAAAAAACAGATTTAAAAAAACTGACCCCCCAAAAAATTAAAATTTTCCAAAAAAAAAAAAAACGTCAACTCTTTCCGCAAAAAAAAAAACCCCCTTTCCCACAGCCCCCCCGACACAAAAAAAAAAAAAAAATTAGGGCTTCGGGACTATGGCGATAAAAAAAACGTGTTTTCCTTTTTGAAAAAAAAAAGTTTTTTTTTAATGTTTTTAAAAGCGTAAAAAAAAAAAATATAAAAATTGGGTATCGCTTTTTTAATCTTTTATTGCCCTTTCGGAGTAATATATTTGTCATTTAATTGCACTGACCGCTTTTAAAAAAAATAAAAAAAAAAAAACACTCCCAGGAATGCTGTTTTTTGTTCAAAATGCCTAAAAAAAAAACCTTTAATAAAAAAGTGAAAAAGGGGCCCATAGGCCCCCCATAATGGACTAATAAAAAGGGCCCAACTCATCAAAAAAAAAAAACTTTCCCAAAAATCAGCCCCCGTAAAACAAAAACGGGGAAAAGCGTTAGGGCTATCGAACAGAAAAAAACAAAAAAACCCCAATTTTTTTTATAGCCCCTTTTTTTCTATTAGTAAAAGTAATAAAACATAAAAAAATTTATAAAAAATTTCTATCCCAAAAGCAATTGTACCGACCCCCCATAAAAAGAAAAACCTGTCATTTTATCCCTGCAAGAACGCTGTAAAATTAAAGGGCCCAAAAAAAAAAAAACAAGGGGGGTTTTGCTTTTTCCCCCCTAAATTTTCATTGCCCAATGCAAAAAAAAACCCAATTTTGAAACCCCTGGGGGCACCCAAAATGAAAAAAAATAAAAAAAAAAAAAACCCCCTAGAGGGATTCTATGAGGAAATCCCCTGAACCCAAAAAGGGGTTTTTTGACTTCGGGAAAGGGTTTCACCTTTTTGGGTTACTTTGGGGGCTTTGTAAATGCGGGCTGGCTCCACCAAAAAACTTCATTCCAAAAGCCCAAAAAGCGCTCCCTCCCTTTTACCCCCCCCAGGGGCCCAAACAGCAGATTACACCCAAAAATGTAGGGGGATTGGGCCAAATTTGGGAAGGGAAAAAGCTTTAAAAAGGTTTTGGGTTTTTTTTTTTAACCAAATTCCCTTTTAAAAAATTAAACAATTTTTAGCTAAAATTGGGAGATTATTTTGGAAAAAAAAAATTTTTTTTTTTATTTTTCAGCCAACCGCTAAAAAAAATTTTTGAACCCCACCATTGGGGTCGATATGCTCACCCACACCCCTGGATTTAATTTCCCTTTAAAGGGGGGTATTTTTCCCAAAATGGGGAAATTTTTAGGGGAGTTTATTAAGTTTTAGCACTAGGGTGTCCGGCAAAAACCCAAATGGCCCCTAAATAAAATGGTAATGAAAAGAGACCCCCCAAATTTCCTTAGGTGCTCCTCCTATTTTGGGGGTTTTTTTGGGTTTTTGCCCCAAAAAAATGCACTAGAGGGCCCCAAAAGGGGGTTTTCTCCCGAAAACGGCAGAATCTGGGGGAAACAATGTTAAGTTTTATTTTTTCCCCCATCACATTTACCGTTTCTTGGAACAATGTATTTAAAAAATTTAAAAAACTGCAAAAAAAATGAAAATTTTTCCCCTTTCCAAATTTGCTTTAATTTTTCCGTGAAACCCCTAATGGGTTAATAAACTTCCTAAATGCGGGTTTTTAAAAACTTTTTGGGTTTTTGTTTTTTTGATGAGGTTCCCTTTTTGGGGGTATCTAACACACAGGGCCCAAACAAAATCACGTTAAAACGGACCCGGTTCTCTAAAAAAATATATTTGCAAATTTTGTTGAAAATTTGAAAATTTCTACTAAATTTCTAAGCCCCCTAATGTCCCTAAAAAAAAAAAAAAACCTTTAAAAAAAATTTTGCCCAAAATACAGCAAAAAATAGGGGGAGATGCTTTGTTTTTAAACTATTTTGATGGGAAAAACATCTATTTAATGCAAAAAATTTTGGGAAATTTTTAAAATTTGGGGAAATTTTTTTTAAAATTTTTTATGTTTTTTTGGGTTATTTTTTCACAAAAAAAAAAACAAGCATTTTTTTTGGGCCAAAAAATTTTTTTACTAAAAATTTTAAAAAACAAAGTGTTAGGAAAACAACTTTTGAATCCATTGGGAAAGGTTTTAAAATGTCAAAAAATTATTTCACATAAAGTGGCACATGACAGATTTAAAAAATGGGGGCCCCTGTCCCCGAAAGGCCAAAAAGGCTTTCCGGGGGTAAGGGGTTAAACCAGAAATTTTTAAAAAGGGAAAGTCTGATTTTTTTTAGTTGATTTTCCCAAAACATTTAAATTTGTCCCACTTTTTTCAGTTTTTTGGTTTTTTTAGTGAGCATTGTCCCGGGTTTTTTTTTCTTTTACAAAAATTTGCCAACAATTTTTTCCAAAATTCGTATTTTCATTTGGGAAACAGGATTTCTGAGGGGAAAAAACAAAGAAAAAAGCTATAAAAAAAAGTGAAAGAGTAGTTTCCCCAAACCCCCACCCACCTTTCAGTATTGATAGTTTATTCTGGGGTACACATCGATACCCCGGAAAGGAGTCAATCCTTTATGTGGCCAGGTTTGGCAAGGGCTTACACTGTCTTTTTAAAGGGTTTTCTATCATTTTTTTCCCCTGATTTTTTACTTTAGAAATTTACTTCCAAATTTATATAAACCCCATTTAAAATTTTTAATCATCTATCACAGAGCTCAGCTTCTCTCCCTCTATCGTATTCTTATCTGAAATAGTGTAGCATAAACCACCTGACAGGTTCCCTTTAAAGAAGACACATAGGGTGACATATATGAATGGGGCTGCGGCAGTTATCTGGCGTCAAAAAGTAGAAATGAACGCTTCTATAGATGTATGAGCAGTCGCGTTCCAAACATTTGTGCGATAAGCATCGGCGCAACACTTTTAATGCTTCCACATTCATAGAATTAGACACATTTATGATTCTTTGACACCAAACCTAGGTGCAGAACAGATAGAACAGCCAGACCAGGGTAAAGGTGGTGCCTGAGCCAGTCTGGTCATATTGGCACTAGACTGCGCCTATATGTATGACCTGCCGAAGAACAGGTTCATACATTCTGGTGCATTCTATACTGCCTTAAAGCTATTTAGAACTGACCTGTCAGCACCAATATTCATACATGTCACCCATAATGCTGGGACTTGTAATGACTAAGGGCGACATGTATGAACGTTGGCACTGACAGGCCAGTTCTAAATAGCTGTAAGGCAGTGTAGAATGCACCCGGATGTATGAAGCTGTTCTTCTGCAGGTCATACATACAGGCGCAGTCTAGTGCCAATACGACAACTCAGGCTCAGGCACCACCTTTAACCTGGTCTGGCTGTTCTAACTGTTCTGCGCCTAAGTTTGGCTACAAACAGGTCTAATTCTATGAATGTCGTGCAACACGTTCACAGAACACTCCAAAACTTTGGCGCATTACAAATTGTCGGGGCAGGTGCTGGCAGCACCAAAGTTTGAAGTGCAACTGTTTATACATCTATAGAACAGGGCTACTACAGCTTTTTGGCGCAAAGTGCACAGCCCTGTTCATAGATATCGCCCTAAGGGTATGTTCTCAAGGCGTAATTTTGGTGCGCATTTCGTCACGTATTTGCGCTCTCATATAGGTGAGATGGGCGCCGAAATTACGGTAATCCATAGAGAACTATAGATTACGCCTCCTCTCCGCTCCCTGCTTCTACAATACGATCGTATTGTACACGCGGGGAGATAAGTGACACGTCAATTTTTTGAATACGCGCCTCCGAATTAATGAATGTCAATGGCATGTAGCGTGAGCTCCCTCGATCGACAAGTTGTACTGGGCCGCTACTGTATGCGCCGCAGTACATCGTGTGAACATACCCTAAGTATGCAAGTGTGTGTTCATTACATGGTTATGCTGGGAAGTGCTCCATGTGTATTCATACTAGGTTACATAGGAACTTGTACTACTTTAGTGTTCTAGCGTATATGAATTAATTACTAGTCTGTCCTAGGACATGTAGTACCATGTGTTCCAGATTGTAATTATTTTTTTCTAGGTTTATTTTACAGACTAGAGCAGGTGGACAGAAGATGATGAGCAACTTCACCAATTTTGCCTGTTCTGTGTACTTGCAGGACTCAAATTATAGGTATAAGCACAGTGTAGAGAGTGTCCCACACTACCAGTTACATTATGCATGCTGTCACTGTGGAAAAGCAATAATCTGAGAGTTATGTTAATATTTGTTATGTCTACCCCAGGGTTTGAGATTATGAATAGGATGTCAGGGCTGAGTATCACTTGTTGTCCCTGTCAACATACAGAGTGACCGAGTGGTCACTTGTCTTGACAGTAAATGATATACCAGATAGAAATGGCAGATAACTTCCTTTGTAAAGGTTATGGGGTTGTGCCATGCATCAGTTTGTCATACTACCAGTGCACCCTAGTATGGCCTATTAATCAGGAGAAAATGACATTAAAATTATAGTGTATTTTGATTGCTTCCAATGGCAAGCAGAGCAATATTTGTAATAGAAGCCTGACATATAGAAGCTGGGGAGCAGAAACAGCATATGTTAAATATGTTTTTTACTTGGTCTAATAGAGACTAGGGGGATCTCTATTTCACTAAATCTGCGGCTGTGAATCACCATTTAGAACATCATAATTTCCGTCATAGGGAAATTCAGTTTTCACATAGAGTCACTCTGATTTTGTCTACAGATGACAGTACAGTTTTTATACTGTATATGTGACATATACATAGTTACATCGTTACTACGGTTGAAAGAAGACACGTGTCCATCAAGTTCAACCAAGGGTGGGGAAAATGTGGGTGAGGGAGAGAGACAAGCGACTTTAAGCCGCATACACCCATGGTTAATGCCCTGAACCACAAGGCAAGGAACCAATCTGCTCAGTGGAGACCCTATCTCTGACCCACAGAGCCTCACCAGCCAGAATCACCTGAATTTTACATCGTATCGTACGCATTAAGATTCTTTTAGTTCCATGTAGGTTTTCTAAGCTTTCTGAAACTCTCTACAGTTCTGCTTGTGACCAGCTCCTTGACAGTGCTATTTCCACAGGATTCCACAGTAATTACAGCTGATGAACGCTGCTTCTCCTTGGAGATTGAATCCTTTTTTCTCTAAGTCAAAGGGGATTGTCACCTTGTCTTTTGAGGGAAGCTTCACTTGAAATAATTTTTCCCCATACTTTTTGTAGGGACCATTTATATAAATTAATCATGTCCCCCGAAGCCGTCTTTTCTCAAGAACTAAAGAAGTTAATTCTGACCTAAACTCCTCTCCTCATACCAAAGATGCTCCTTCCCCTTAATAAGTTTAGCTTGCTCGTCTTTAATAGCTCTCTTGCTCACCATTACATCTCTTCTATAACTGGGCACAGAAGAATGAACAGATATTTTACTAGTGAGGTTGCACAATGCTTTGTTCACAAGCGGTAGAATTACATCCTGTCCCGCGAGTCCATGCTCTTTTAATACACGCCAATATCTTACCTTGCCCTAGATGCAGCTGATTGGACATGCATGCTGTTCTGGAGTTATGATCTACAATGAATCGCCGAGATCTTTCTCAACAAGCGCTTCTCCAGTTTTTCTCCCACTCAGGACATTGTTGCCTGTGATTATTTCTACCGATGCAGAACCTACATTTATCCACATTGAACCCCAATTGCACAGTGGATGCCCAAGCACGCAGTGTGTCCAGGTCTGCTTGAATTTATGAGCACGCCTCACTAGATTGCACTACCCTGCATAGCTTGGTGTCATCAGCAAAAAAATCTGAAACCGTGCTGTTGATCGCTTCACACTATTCGATTCAATAAATACATTAATTAGAGAGGACCTAATACTGAGCCTGCGGCACACCACTCACAACCGGGGACCATAGAGTGGAGTCATTTCACCACTCTCTGAGTACGGATCCAGCAGCCAGTTTTTAATCCAGTTACACACTTGTTCTCTCTATCCCAATGGGTTCTATTTTACCTAACAAACGCTATGCGGACAGTGTCGAATGCCTTTTTTCAAAGTCACTTAAAAACGCAATATCTTAAAGCGGCCGAATCCAGACTTCTACTATGACCTTCATTCATATAAACAGTTAGAAAACAATTGAGTCTGGACAGCTTTCTGTCTCCTAGTTAAATCCATGCTGGCAATCACTTATATTATTGTGTTTGTCAACATACTACTTGTATTTAGTCTTTGAGCCCCCTCAAAACATTTTTCCACAACAGATGTTAAACTTACTGGTCTATTAATTACCTGGGGCAAGGATTGAACCTTTTGTTTGAAGAGGGGAACTCATTTGCCTTGTGCCAGTGTTCACTCCTATCAGTTTATTTAACTTGGCTTTGACTTTTTCTACACTAGGCACAATTAATTATTAGCAGTTGATCGTATTACTACAGTACTGGCACACTACATTGCATCTCTCTGGCCCACCCCCATCATTCTATATTTCAATTGATAGTATCTTCCTTGAGCTGAAGAAACTATTTAGTACTTCTGCCTTCTCTTGGTCACCAGTGACCAGCTCCCCATCACAGGTTTTTAAGGGTCCTAAAATTTGGGCCTTTTAAAATTAAATGTCTTTGCCTTCCCGCTCTGTTTTTCTTTTTTGCAGTTTACGCTAAAATGAATTATATTGTGGTCACTGTTACCAAGATTTTTCACAGAAACCGTGACGCTCCCACAAGTTCTGCTTTGTTAGAAATGACCAGATCTACATGAGTTTCATTCTAGTGGGGTTCCTCCACAAACTGCCACCATAATAGATTATCTCTAAAGATTGAGGAACTTCCTTCCCTTTTAGTTGATGCAGAAACCGTGACCAGGGTAGAATCGCGCTGGGAAATTAATTCACCCGTTATTATCACTGTAACCGCGCTTGTGCTGCCCGCACCATTTGATTTATACATCTGTTCTTCTGATCTACCTCAGTGATGTTCGGGGGGTCTATAGATATTACACCAAAAATAATATTTTCTGCATTAATCCTCACCCCTTGTATTTCCAACCCCACAATGTTTACACATCATTAGCTACTCACGCCCTGTATTACCTCTTTCACATTTGCTTTTCCTATTATCCTTACATACAGACACACTCTCTCCCTTCCTGTTCGCTCTGTTTTTCTAAATAGATTAAAACCTTGTAAGAGTTGAGCCCGACACAAATCCATACGAGAAGTCCAGCCATGATTTCAGCAGATACTACACGATCAATCCACTCCTCTACAACTAGCGCCTCAAGTTCCTCCATTTTTGGTTGCAAGACTTCTAGCATTTGTGAATAGACATTTTAAGTTCCTTCCAGTTTTACACTTTCCGTCAACGGTTTAGGATTGTATATAACACTTGTTCATTAGACGGCATGGGATCATTACCATTATACCCGCTTAGTAGACAGCATGGGATTAAAACGTTACCTGTTTCAGATGACAGCATTCTATTAAACATCTCTCCTTCGGTAGATGGCATGGGATTATTCATTACCCTTTCAGATGATGCATGGGATTATACATTATACCTTTAGTGGACAGCATGTGATGATTTATTACACAATTAGAAGATTAGCATGAGATTACATGAGATATGTGGGTACCTATATCTTCAATGTATGGTTTGCAACACATGGATACTCCTTATCATGTCTACTCATCTCCCCATTCCGTCTTCTCCACCCGCCGATATAGTCTGTCCACTCTCTAACCTATCTACCCCTTCATTTGATATATTGTCACTCCCTCCTCATCCTCTAGTTTAATACTCCCGCATCCCTTCTAGAATTTCTTTCCCCCACACCGCGCAGAGACCCCCTTCAATTCAGGTGAAAATTTTCTGTAGAAACAGATTGTACCAATGAATAATCAGCCCAGTGCTCTAGAACCAAACCCTCGCGCTGCCTACACCAAGACTTCAGCCATGCATTTAAAACTACTGAGACTCCCGAAGTATTGGAGAACTCAATCCTTGTGTTCCTTATTCAGCTTTCGCAGCCGTAGTTCTTTAAAATTATTCCGCATTTATCCTCCACCTTCGTTATTATGTCATTGGTTCCAACAGGGACCACAACAGCTGAGGTTTCATCACAGCCCCTCCCGCTCGTAATTTATCCACCGGTCCACCACCATGCCGAACCGCCTGGGTACCAGGGACTCAGCAAACATTCGGTTGAGGCGGTCCCTGGCGACAAATTTTTCTATCCGTCTTCTGATTATAGAATTTCCCTACAAACTACTTACTGTGTCTTTCTTACCTGCATTTCCCATCCCCCCTACTACTAGTGGGCTGCGCTACTTGCTGCTAGGATGAGACTTAGTAGTCGTCATATAGGGCTGCCATTTCATGAGACTGATTCCCCAGCATTATCACCCACTTGGCAATTTTGCTCTGCGATTCTCAGGAGGAGAGTGGCTTCCTTTTTTCTGTTACCACTAGAACTCCCTCCTGTCTACATAAACCCAGTACACGGCTCCTCCTGCTGGGCCAATACTCCACCCTACATTAGCACTCCCAATGTTGCCCAAGAGAGCAAACTATTCTCGTCAGTGTCACATGCCTCAGTGTCGCAATTTTGCTCCTCTAGTCTAATCAATGTGAGCTACTCAAGGTAGCAAGACATGCTAACACTCTGCTACAGCGGTATTCACCTGGATCTCTTACTCCAGTAGTGCATACATACTGCAGATTGTGCTACTGCTGCATATTACCAGTGAAGTGCCCATTATCTGTGTGCAACAGCATGAATAAAAAAAGTAATGTGAGATTGAAGTATTAATTAAAAGAGGAGCTTGTTTACTTTACAGTTTTTCTTCTCCTGTTTTTAAACTCCGGTTTGTTAAATCAGCACTCTGTTTCCCTTTGTCCTCCAAATCACTCAGTTTGAACCAAGACAAGATGGAGCCACAATAGAGCCAGGACTGCCTAATAGAGCACTGTTGTGGTATTTATACGTCTTGACACCAACTAACGTCTCCCCCCCAATCATGTGATGCAAAGGTCCTGGGAGTATGCCAGTGCTTTTTTTTTTTTTTTTTAAATGTGTCAGTACTTTAAACACAACCTACAATAGGAAAAATAAAACAAAACTTTGCTACAAACTATATGTAGCCAATCAGCCAAACCTCCTGTTTGTTATTAGCACTCTGTCTCTCTCAAGCACTCAGCTTTGAGCACAAGCAATCTGGTGGCCACCCCAATAGAGCAGCTCTATAGAGCACTGATGCTGGTATTTATACGTCTTGACACCAACTAACCTCTCCCCCCCAATCATGTGATACAAAGGTCCTGGGAGTATGCCAGTGCTTTTTTTTTTAAATGTGTCAGTACTTTAAACACAACACCTTGCAATAGAAAAAATAATAACAACTTTGCTACAAACGATATGTAGAACCAACTCAGCAATCCTCCGGTTTGTTAACTTAGCACTCTGTTCTCTCAAGCACTCAGTTTGAGCCAAGCAATGGAGTCACCAATAGAGCCACCATAACCAACAAAATGTATAAGCAGTCGTGTTGTCATATCTGCAGTTAAATCAGTTTATATAAGAAGATCTCATTGCAGACTACTACTGTCTTATTTTGTAACTATTATTACTTCATTTATTATTTTAAAAAAAGACACTTAAAAATATACATTTATAAATAGGATCCCATGATAAACTATTGAATAAAGTGCCCTCCGCCATTGGGTATCACAGTAATAGTACCACCCCACGGGGCAAAACTAACATGTCATGTATACTGCATGGTGCGTGCTGTAAAAAAACACTATGAGATTGCTGTATTTTCTTCATAATGCCTCCCAAAAATGGATTAAAAGGCAATCAAGAAGTCATGTGATCCCCAAAATGGTATAAATGGAAACAACAACTCATCCCAGAAAACAAGCCCCTACAAGGCTCCCTATACAGAAAAATAGGTTGGGCATACAGTCAAAAACATGCAGCAGAGCTTGTGGCCCATAGGGGGATTACTGCCTCCCCGGTGGCCAATCCGAGCCTTCAACAGTATGTGTATATGTGTGTACCAGAAAAAAGGAGAGGATCATCCTGGCGAATATAAATAGCAGCACAGAACATGTAATACTGTACTGTACAGAGGCAATACTAGACGTCCCAATCACTGCATGCACCTCACTAATACAGATGTTTTACAAGTAAAATGTTCATGGTAATTTGCTGGCTCTTCCATCAATCACATGTTCTGCAGATCGTAAGTGCCTGTGACATTGTATCTTGAAACCAGATTCAACATACAATATCCCACGAAAGACCACTGTATGTTAAAACTATTGTAACTTGAGGGATCGCTGTTTTTTATTTAAGTATGTTTCTCATATCCATTTAATGATATTAAAAAGATCCTTGCACAAAATTTGCATTTACATGAAAGCACAAAATAATAATTGAAACCTGTAGTGATTGGTATTTGTTAAAAGTTACGGCCCATGTAGTCCATGATGAACTTCATAGCGTTTCAAGTGAAGACACACAAGGCAGTGTGGCACACCTGTGATGTTTTGGAGGCCAAAGGAGGCATGACCCCGATATATCACAAGTATACTCCAGCTCCCTATAGTTACACCTCTGAGAGTATATACCAGCAGGGGAGGGAGCTATAATGCATAGTGAGAAGCAAAGGCAAGACATATATCATTTCAATTGCCAGTAATAATTTTATTAGATGAACATTGACTTTTCTCTTAATACTTTATTGAAAGGTCTGGAATGAGACAATCAGCACACCAACATAATGTCTGGATTGCAATCCCTTAGGGAATCACAAATGTCCTATTGTTTCTAATTTATGCATCCCTATCACTGGCAACTTAATTAAAGTGGTGCTGATTATGTGTTGAGACAGTCAATAAATAATATTGGAACAAAGGAATGTGTGCGACAATACTGCCAAACGGACACCATCTACTAAATATGGCCTCAATCTCCCATTGGATGGTCTCATTCATGGAGCAACATGCAGGGAACATGCTGGTATTTGCATTCATCCTCCTGCTGGTAAGTAGCACATTGGGTGTAACAATGTGTAGCATCATGGTGTAAATGTAAGTGCTCCAATGCTTAGTAAATGTCACGGATGCCCCTGCGACCCTCGTCCCGGTTCGCAGGTGCATCCGTGCCCCGCTGCTGAACCGGCGCCGCGTCCAGCACCTCCGGGCTCGCGGGAGCGCTTGTCCCCTGACGGTGACCCTGTCTCACTTGTACCCGGCCTCGCTCCCTGGATCCACTACCTCCCAACCGTGAACAGTAAAAATCCTGCTATGGATCCCGCCAAGGTGCTTCTACTCGAGCGTCTCCTAACTTCACCACATCGCTGGCCCATCAATCGACTGCTCAGATCGCCACAGCTCAAGCGCAGCAGCTTAGACACAGCTGTCTCTCTTACACTGCAGCCCAGCTCCTCACCCATCAGCAGCAGCAGTCGACTGCGGTGATCCTGCCCGGCAGCTGCTCCAGGGTTGTCGTGGTCCTAAACTCCGGTTGTACCATGCCGACAAAGTTTGATGGGGACCAAAGGCCTGCAGGGGCCTTCATCACCCAGTGCTCCCTCCATGTGGAACTTATGGCTGTCAGTTTCCACGTCGGAAAAAGGTCCAAGTTGGCGCTTCGTGGTCAGTCTCCTCTCCGGAAAAGCCCTGGCCTGGGCAACTCCTCTCTGGGCTGAGGACGATCTGGTCACAGCTGATCTTGCGACATTTCCTACAGGATGTTGACGCTAGTGTCTTGACGAAGAGCTTGCACGCACTCGTCGCGCCGAGAACCGCCTTACTGATACTGCAGCAAGGGAAGCTCCCTTCATTAGGTGACTATTCCGTGCAATTATGCACACTAAGCATCGGAGTGCTTGGAACGATATGCAGCTTTGTGCGCCACGTTCAAGAGGCCTCTCAGCCGTCTTCGTTAAGTGACGCTCATCCATCTGGCAACCGGATGATATCCATTTTCGTGGAGGAGATGTTGAGAAGCTCCGGTAAGAGCGCTGAGACCGGTCGTAATTACACGTCGTCTACCTCGTCGTTGCGCCAGTGTTTCTATTGGCCTCCACTGCATCCTTCCCAGCAGACGTGAAAAGGTATCAAGTGGGATAGAGACCCAGATGACTCCACAGGTAACTTTACTCGTCGATGGTAAGTGAGAACCTCATGTCTCTTACTGTGGCGCCTGAAATCTCCTCAGGGGTTCCCGCTCCAGTCTGGAACATCTCGGGAATACGAGCGCACCCTAGCTTCGAGGGAGAGGCGTCCACCTAGGTGTGAGCAACCCCTATCATCGTTTGAACATACCGTCATGGTCCGGCACTGGGCCTGGTACCCACTTTCAAGCTCAGCCTTTAGGGACTTATGGCTCAGATGGAAATTTCTTGGACGCTGCCTGGTGTTCAGCATATCTCCCGTGGTCTACCATAGAGAACTCCTCTGCCATCTCCTTCTGTCAGTGGGGAGATCCTCAGTGATCAGTCCGTTAACGCGTACTGAGCCTTTGTTCCTTAAGTGGGGGCACATTCATAAGGAGAGACTTACGAGTTTCTTCATGTATTAACCCCGGTCTTCCATGTCCATTCATTCTGGAGTCACCATGGCTTCGCAGCGCCATGCTCAGTTAACTGAACAGACGTGGCGAACGTTCCTGCGTTGGGGGCAGAATGTCGGTATCGGCTGTTTGGTGGAACCCTTGCCTGGTGCTTACCGCTTTCCAGTAACCGTTCTAAGCCTCTGGCGGGTCTTCCGCGCTATAAGTAGTATGCTGACTAGACGTCTTCTCGAGAAGCACGCGGGAGACCTTGCCTCCACATCGCCCCTATGACTACCTCTGTGTGACCTTCTGCCCGGACATCTCCTCGACAGGGGAGGGTTCTACCATATGTCTGTGCCTTGAGACCTTTGGATATGCTCGCCTACATCATTCGGAGAATCTCACTGAAGGGGTGTATTCGTTAAGTTCCTCCTCTCCTGGTTGGTGCCGGGTTCGTTTTCGTACGAGAAGAAGGATGGATCCACGACGTCCATGGATCGTGATTACCCGCGGTCTCAACAAGATCACCATAAAGAATGATACACTTGCGTGTTGACTTACCGAGCTTTTTGACCAGGCTCCGTGGAGCAAGATGGCTTCGCTAAATGGAGCCTACGAGGAGACTACAACCTGATCAGAGTTCGGATGGGAGACCGGTGGGAAGACGGACTTTATACTGCAGAAATGGGCAATGTTTGAGTACCTGGTCATGCCCTTCGGACTCTGTAATGCCCTGCAGTCTTGAGGAGTTTGTCAAAGACATCTTCAGAGACCCCTGTACACCTGGTGTGGTCGTCCTATCTGGTTAAACCTCCTGATACTTTTCACTTGATCCAGAATTCCCTACCAGGGCCCATTAGTGCGACAAGTCTTTCAGGTGTTTACGTTCTAACCGTCAGTATGCCACGCTCGAGAAGTGCCTCTTCACAAGACAAGTTCCCCTTTCTCAGCTACATCCTCTCTGACAGGGTTACAGTATGGCACCCAAGCCAAGTTGTCGGCCGTGTTGCATGGCCTCACCCCAGTCGGCCTTCGGGCCATAACAGCGGTTCCTGGGTTTCTGCAAATTATTACAGGCAGTTCATCCCGCACTTCTCACGCCCTAGTGGCTCCTATTGTGCCCTCAGAGAGAAAAAACGCTAATCCACGCAAGCTGGTCCTCCGAGGCCGTGGAGGCTTCACCTAAAACTAAAACTATGCCCTTGGCCACTGCATCTATCCTGTCGAACGGCCGGACCCCCGCGAAGCCCTTCTCCTGCTTGAAGGTAATGCCCTTCGTCATTGTGAGTATGGTGCAGTCCTCGATAGACGCAAAAGGGGCCTCACGGGCAAAACGATCGTACGTGTGGGCATGCTTTTACCCAAGACATGTCTTCGCTGGCGAAAGAAATAACACTATTTGGAGACCGGGAGTTTATTGTCCACAAACTGGCATATGGAGGAATGCTTTATCTCTGCGTGGAAGGTGCTCCTGCCAGTCCCATCTGTATCTATTCACAATCACAATAAACACTCCAGTACCTCCAACACGGCTCAGCCGACTCAATCCGCGCGCCAGGACTAGGTGGTCGCTCTCTAGGCTATGATCACTAGGCAGACCGGGTGCTTAAAATGAGCCGTATTTTTTCGTGTCCGTAATTTACGCGCCGAAGTGGCGCCAATTACGGCCAAGAAAACGCCATCCTCATCTACGGTAATACACTAGTTAGTCCATACGAGAACTATGGATTACTTCTCTACCGCTCAACCCCCACGCCCGGGTGCGAATCCGCCGTGCGGGGAGATAATTGACATTTCTCCACTATTCTAAGCGACGTATACAGCGCCGCTTAGCAGTGGATTGTCTTGGGCGTGGCGAAGTGCCGCCCCCCCGCTCCACGGGTCCTGCAATTTCCCAAACCCGCTCCCTCGAACAGCGCATGAGTAAAGGTCCCCGCTTGTTCACAGTTCGCTGCCCCCACCTCGCGACGCACCGTCCACCAAGGACGGTGCGTAATAGTGTCGATGGCGAAATTGTAGCAGGTGGGTCGGTTGGGGCTCGTTGCTCTGTTCAATTAAGAGCCCGTGTGAACATAAGCCTTAATTTCCTCTCCGTTTTCATCTTCCAGATCCACTCTCCGTTCCAGCGGGAAAAGAATGTAAAGCAGATTCCCTCTCATTCGTGCCTCCGACTCTGGTGTGCGTGAAGAAATGACTTCCAGAGCACAAATCCTGCCAGAGTGTCTTATCTCTCGCAGCTCCGGCTCCCCACTGTCGACGCTCCAGAGAGCGGGTCCTCGCCGGGAAGACATGACTAAGCCCTGCTCTCCGTAGGCGTAAATCCAGAAGAGGGGTAGACATCTGCTTCAATGGTGGCCAGTGCTTGCGCAAAACGTTGTCCTCCTGATATCACACACGGTTCTATTGGTGGCAGGACCTTCCCCGCAAAAGATGTTCAAGGAATTCATTGAGCTCGTGTACCTCCATGGTGCCCGGGCAACAAAGACACCTCGACAAAGCTGGCCTGGGAGCTTTGCCACCCCACGTAACCTATCCCTACCACAACCATGTCCTCCGACGTGGCGATTGGACTTTGTAACCGATCTTTCTCCTTCCGTTCCCGGTAACCACAGTTTTGTCTGGGGTTGGGTCCAACCAGATCGGTTTTTTCAAAATGGCGCATTTTGTCCCCATTGTTGCCTAGGCCATCGCCCTTCTGCCACTAAGCCTGGCCGTTGCTGTTTTTTTTTTTTTTTTTTCATCAGCCACATTTTTTTCGTTTGCAACACGGACTCCTTCCGCCTGCAGATCAGACTCGGATCCGGGGTGGGTCCCATTATTGTTTTTCTAAATTCTGGTCGCGGGGCCATTTGTACTCAACTCCCAGGTGAAGCTTGAATTCCGTCCACAGCTTACCGACACTGCATGCCAAAACCGAAGGGCCAGGGTGGAGAGAGTCAAACAGGTGTCTGGGGTGTTAACCTGCGCCAACTTATTCTTCAGACTTGACAAGATGACCTGGTCCAACTTGCTTCCCATGGTGGGCGGAATATTTTCCGTATAATTCCCTAGACTCGGAGTCCCCTCTCCCTTCTACATCGATTGTACGGCCTTCACTCCGCCGTGCGCACCTCTCCCGCTGGCATCCCCGTCTGAGGTTTCCGGCGGCAGATACCCTGGTCCGATGGACATGAAGACCATCCTGGTCGCATGACTTCCCCGCCAATCTCTGCCACTCCTGCTTCTGAGCTGCACGAAGGCTCAAGCAGAAAATAGAGAAGAAGCCTCCTCCCAGTCTTCTCCCGTCCCGGGAGTGACAAGGGTGTGTGATGTTCGCCAAAAATAAGTCCACCTCAAGATCCCAACCCTTTGACTTGGGACCCCGCATTTATGGGACCGATTCGACGGTTCCTTAGAAAGGCGCATAAACCCGGTGGCCTATAACTCCGGCTTCCCAACCTAAGTGAATACCAATGCGCATCGCATCCCCGACTCGCTTTCATGTCCGTCCTCTCGCAGCCTAAAACCCTACCCTGGTCCTGAATCGGTTTCTCGTTTGGAAGACAGTCCCTCCCTTTCGTCAGTGGTCTGATCGCCTTCCAATGTCCTTTTTTGGTCAATGAGATCTATGGTTTGAGGAGGACTAGAGGAAACGATATATTTCGTCGTTATGACTGGAGGGGTTCGGGGCCCGTAGAAAAGGTCTTGCGGGGGGGGGGGGGGGGGGGGGGGGGGGGGGGGGGGGGGGGGGGGGGGGGGGGTGGGGGGTGTGGGGGGGAGCCCGGATGCGAGAAAATTTCTGGTCCGTAATTGGTAAATCCAGAAATTCCCTGCAGACCAGAAAGAGGGGGCCGAGTGGGGGTACTGTCATGGATGCCCCCTGCGACAACTCGACCTCGTGGTCACAGGAGCAACCGTCGCCCAACGCTGCTGAGCGGGCTGTCTCTGCGGTCCCGCACATCGGGTTGCAGGCACGCTCGTGTCCGAGTACGTGGGTTGACGCCCCAAGCCCCGTGCCCAGTTTCACCTTAACCTGTCCCGCACGTCGCTGCACTCGCTGTATCTGTCCCTCTTGGCTTAGTGTTAAATATAAGGGCCAGCGCACCGGTAATTGGCCTATTGGCCGTTTCGCTGCCCCTATTATAAGCCAGCCTCTTCAAAGTAACCACGTGTCCGATCTTAGTGCCCTTAGAGAAAGCGTCCTGCAGCCTTGTTCTGCAATTATAGCCGTGTACCGTATCCGTTTGCCTCCATCTGTCCCTATGACCACGAATATCTTTGGCCGGCCTGCCCTGGACCTTTGCCTGCCTGTCCACGACCACGAACCATTGCCGCCTTTTCCTGACCTTCCTGTGCCTATCCCTTGGCTACGGAGCCTGCCTTCCCGATTTTGGTTAGGTTAAAGGGGGGGGGGGGGGGGGGGGGGGGGGGGGGGGGGGGGGGGGGGGGGGGGGGGGGTCCACGCTACACCTTTCGGCGCCCTACGGCAAACCAAGTCACTGTCAGGTTCAGCGACACTGGTGACCTCCCGCCGCAGTCCAAGTCCATTCCACTTTGTCGCGGCTCTTCTGGTGAAAACAGGGACCCTACTTAGAATTCCGGCTCCCTGGCGAGGCTTATACACCCGCCACTCTTATTTGGTGCTTGCGGTGGTCCAGAGGATCCACTACCTCCAGCCGTGACAGTAAACAACTCTTTACATATACGTGAAGCATGGCAAGTACTCTACTGGACTCCAGTGCTGTTTCTGTGCATGCCAGCGAGGTGAGAATGCTGCTGTTTCTGCCACATGTGCAGTGCAGTGACGCAGACCGTCTGATCCCTCCAGGCTCTGTTACAGTCATTCCCCTGTGACCATATGTCTCCCCCTTTTTTCCTGTAGCTCCTCTACAGTTTAGCTTCAATCATAAAATCCTATTATTACAACAAATGCAGTTTTTGGCATACTTGACAACTCTCCTGGAACATCCAAGAAACTCTCACAAAAAAAGAAAAATTTCCAGGACCCCTGGATGAGTTGGTTAGTCTCTGGTGCATTATTTAGAAACTGTGCCCTTACCATACACTTTTTTGTTTTTTAAAGTGCTACAACATCAATAACTACATGAATTTGGTATTACAATAAGGGCTCATCGCAACGGCACCGGACAAATAGCGGTTGGTTTATCTGACCGGCAATTATCCGGTTTGTGTTCCGTGCACACGGCCGACGTTGAGAACAGCCTTTCTCCACCGCGACGTAAGCTTTTTTCCCCCCCCTTGAGATGTTCATAAACCGCCCGAAAACTGGACGGAAGAATGAACATCGACAATGGTTTTCGAGCTGCCAACGGTTTGAAAACCGCTGGGCGGAAAACCCATGCAGCGGGGACTGGAGCTGCACTAACGGGCTTTCCTATAGAAGGCCCCCATGTAAAAGTTTGCGGCTGGTTTTTCTGACGGTTTGCAAAACCGCAAACCGCCTGAAAAACCGGCCGCAAACCGGTGCAGTGGGGGCAAGCCCTAATGGTACCACTCCACAGAGTGAAACTAACATGTCATGTTTACTGCAAGGTGCATGCTGTAAGAAAAGAAACAGTATGAGATTGCTGTATTTTCTTCATCCTGCCTCCGAAAAAACGGTTGAAAGGGCAATCAAAAAGTCATGTGATCCCCAAAATGGTACAAATGGAAACATCAACTCATCCCGGAAAACTAGCCCCTACAAGACTCCATATACAGACAAATGGGTTGTGCATACAGTCAAAAACATGCAGCCCAGCCAGCTGTTATGTACAGCCGAGCATCCGTTGCAGTGGCCCTTTAACCCCCAAGATGCCGTGATCAACAATGGCTGCGGCATCAAGCAGGTCAACAAAGGTCTAGTCCCATTATGTCAATAAACAAAAGACAGCAGCACTAGTTTCCAAAGAGAAATGTTGAAAATAGTGGTGCACATACCAGACCTAAATCAAAGTTATTGATGCAGTATCAAAGTAGAAAAATCCAGGCAGCACTTCCATGAAAAACAAATTTGGTCTTAAACAACATTTGTCTTTTACAAGCAACATTTCCGCTCTTACTAGTGCATACAAGCATGATATGCGCAAGGCGCCGAATTTTTCCTCTGTTAAGTACGACCGATCTCCCATTACCGGGAAAACCAACAACACCTCCATTGTATCAATGGGAGTCAGTACAGTAATGCCGTTGATGTCTGTCCTATTGCAAATCTGTCACCACCTCTGTAGCCGTGGCTCCACACAAAAGACAATTGACCCTGCTCCTTTTTTCCAGATCTATACTTATTGTCCAGAGAGCAGAGGACTCTTTTGTATAGTTGTCATGTCACAGTTATTTAGTTATACCCCTTACCCGTCTCTGCTTTTCCTATAGCTGTAGATGCCCGGAGCTTATGAGGAGGGCATATCACTTCAGAATTATACAGTGGGGGGGCCATATCTACTAATTATTCACAGGGGGAGTGCCATATCTATTTTATAATTACTCATGGTGGGCCAGATGTTACTTATAATTAACTACAGGGAGGGGGGCCGATATCTACTTATAATTATAACAGGGGGGGCCATAATCTACTTTTTAATTACTACAGTGGGCCATATCTAGCTATAATATATAACAGGGGGGCCATATCTACTTCTGATTATTACAAGGGGGGGGGGCATATCTACTTCTAATTACTACAGGGGGCCATATCTACTTCGAATTACTACAGGGGTGCCATATATACTTATAATTACAACAGGGGGTCCATATCTACTTATAATTATTACAGGGGGGCCATATATACTTATAATTAGTACGGGGGGCGCATATTCTACATTATAATTATTCTTTATAGGTAGAGGGCGTGCCATTATCTACTTATACATTACTACAGGGGGGCCATAATAACTACTTAAAATTTTAGGGGGGCATATCTTACTTCTATATATTATAGGGTACTATCTAAGTTATATATTACTCTACAGGGGGCCATAACACTTCATAATTACTTACCATGCCTATATCTACGTATAATTATTACAGGGGGCCATATCTACTTCTGATTATTACAAGGGGGGGGGCATATCTACTTCTAATTACTACAGGGGGCCATATCTACTTCGAATTACTACAGGGGTGCCATATATACTTATAATTACAACAGGGGGTCCATATCTACTTATAATTATTACAGGGGGGCCATATATACTTATAATTAGTACGGGGGGGGCATATCTACTTATAATTATTATAGGGAGGCCATATCTACGTATAATTACTACAAGGGGGCCATATCTACTTAGAATTATTATATAGGGGGGCCATATCTAATTATAATTACTACAGAGGGGCCATATCTACTTCTAGTTATTACAGGGGGGCCATATCTACTTATAATTACTACAGGGGGGCATATCTACTTTTAATTATTACAGGGGGGCCATATCTACTTATAATTATTACAGGGGGCCATATCTAACTTACTAAATAAATACTACAAGTGAAGGGGGCGTATCGTACTTAACAATTACTAAAGGCGGCCATATCTACTTATAATTAATACAGGGGGGCCATATCTACTTATAATTACTACAGAGGGCCGTATCTACTTATAATTACTAAAGGCAGCCATATCTACTTATAATTAATACAGGGGGGCCAAATCTATTTATAATTATTATAGGGAGGCCATAATTACTTATAATTACTACAGGGGAGCTATACCTACTTATAATTATTATAGGGAGGCCATATCTACTTATAATTACTACAGGGGGGCCATATCTACTTATAATTATAGGGGGGGCATATCTACTTATAATTATAGGGGGGCATATCTATTTATAATTACTACAGGGGGGCCATATCTACATCTAATTCATTACAGGTGAGAGCTATAGTCTACTTTCTAATTATTAGAGGGGGTGGGACCAAATTCTACTTCAAAATAATATACAGGGGGGCCATAGCTACCTTCAAATTATTATAGATGGGTGCCATAATCTACTTCTAATTACTGCAGGGGGGACAATATATATTTCTAATTACTACTACAGAGTGGCACCTATCTATCTTCTAAATACTACAGCGGGGGCCATAATCTACATTCTAATTTATTACAATGGGGGGCAATAATCTACTAATTACATATGGGGGAGCCTATATCCTACAGTGACTACAGGGTGGCATAATAAGAATAGCTATTATATATAAGCTATATAAATAATGCTTACAAGGGGGCTTAAACATCGTCAATAGGTGGCCCAGCGTGAGCTGATTACATATGTATATTATGATACATTATATGCTTGGCACCTAGAGTTGAATCAATATTACTGCAGACTGTATTGTCCAGCTCATGTGGGTCAGCATTATTAATATCATCTCTGACCCACAGAGAAGACACTTCAGGTAGATCTGCAGTTTTATAACATACTGTTACCCCATACTATACTCCTAAACGGCAAGGCCATTCACATTATTGTGGTGTTCCCCCAGCTAGCGTGGCAAGGTAAAATCGTCCTTCGCATAAAACTGGTCCCTGTTGGAAAAATGGTTGGGGACCGCCGAGCTAAAGGACTGGCTATAGACCTCATTTTTATATAATTGTGTTTTTATTGTACTTGATATTATTATTCTCCAACAGTAAGTTGTGCTCTACAGAAAGGAAATGTTAAGAATCTGCAGGAAACATTTAACCATAAGTTCATAGCTTGGTGGGTACATGAATTGAAGCCTAATGAGAAAACAACATGTGACGAATATAACAGATACAATGTGCCATAAAATGACTGAAGCAATATTCTGTGCACCTTTTACTAAATGACATTTTCAATCAAGTAACATCAACATTTAACATCCCCAACTGCTGTGTTCATAGACAATTATTCAGAAAGGAACATCAGAGAGAACAGAGCAGGAAAGTTACAGATAAAACATCCAAAATCTAGTATTTAACTGGTGCATAAAGATAGGGGTTTTATTATCAGTGGAGGAGTATTAAGTGGTTCCTGCACTTTTGTCCACTTTAAGTATATTATTTTATTCGGAGCCATATATGAAGGTATCCCAGCTTCGGACCTACTTTCAGAGGGCAGATGGAGTGATTTGGTTTTCTTTTGTATTTCAAGTACATCCTATATTTTCCACAGCAAAATGTGTGAAAACAGCATGTTGTCATAGAAAAGAACACTCTGGAAAGCTCACAGATTCCTTTTAAGAAAAAATGTCAAGCGAGCTGTTTCCAATCATATTGTTATTCTATTGTTATTGCTTTATTACATGGTGTTTTCTGTAATATGTATTAACAAAGGAGTTTCTGCATAAGCCCAAGCTCTGAGAAGAAACTTGGAGAAAATAGTCCATGAGGGGAAAAGGACCCAAAAGACCCGTACTTTTTTTTTTTTGTTAAACACCTATGTGTCGAACATGTTTGGATCCAGGCGCATAGAAGCCAGTTCTAAATTCATTTGAAGTAGTGTAGAATGTGTCAGAATGTATGAACCTGTTCTACTGTTGGTCATAGATTTAGCGCATTCTAGTAATACTATGACAATTCAGGCTCAGGGTAAAAACCACGCTTTTAATAACTGGACGACGGCTTGTTCCAGCAGTAATGCGCATAGTTTTGCCGTCCTCCAGTCATAAATGTGTAGAGTCATACGGTTGTGGTGCAACACTTCCAGAACACCCCCACATCTTGAGTACATTACAAAGTGCCACGGGCACCGCATACTGCGCCTAATTTTGGATTGTGCCTGCTCACACATCTAGAGAACAGGACCACGCCAGGCTTTGCGCTGGCGCAACTAGCAACTGATTGGTTGAACTAGCGAGGGCTTGGCTATCGCTCAGCAATCAAGCGCGAGCTTACATGTGCTCCAATGATTAGTCAATGGAGAGATCGGGGCAATTAAATCTCGGAGGCTCTCGAGCGCCGTGCGCAATGCGAGTGGTGATGTGAAAAAATCATTTTTAATTAGGAGAAAATATTATCTCGAAAAAGAGCTGAATACCTTCTATAAACATAAACAATCAAAACCCTAACAACGCGTTTGTTCGCGCGAGACCACTGCGCTCACAGTTCAGGAATTGGTATATAGAGAATTGCCGGATAAACAAGTAATTCAAATTGTTTAAGCTCTTCTCAATTGATCGAGCAAAAAAACCAGCCAATCAGAATAGGACGACAGGGAACATTCTAGCACCTAAGGCGAAGTATAGATCCCAATCAAATAATAAGGCATGGATAGTTCAAAATACAGTAATGAAAAGGCAGAAAAGAGCTGATGGTTGAGCCCCAGGTGGCAGATTGAATCCACCAATCAAAATGTAGTGGTCTATTTCAAATGGAGAAAAAGGGCGCGATAGAATGCGCCCAAAAAAGTTGATTACTTGTCTAGGGAAATATTCTAGTACGGTGATTGGATTGGGGAAGAAGGAGGTGTGCTCGTCCACTTAGCCATCATGACGGCCTGAGCTACTTCTCATAGAGTCTATGGTGAAATAGAAATGCAGAGCGAGCTCTGTATGTGATTAGGCTAATTTTAAAAGAGGCACGTTTTATTTGGTACCAATGGGAGAGCGAGCTGACGCTCGCTTTATGGGTTTTCCTAAGTGCAATTCTATATTAAAACAGTACATGCCCGAAATCAAATGATAATACTACCGAAGTTGTACCGATCTATATATAAAATGAACAATACTATGGGGTAACGAAAAAAAAATAATTAATTCAATAAATTCTTTTTTATTTCTTTATTTTCGTTACACACATACTATTGATCCTTGGCTAACGAAAATAAAGATTTTGGAATCATACTCCATGCCGCACGGAGCTGAGAGCCGAGATTTCTGTTGCGATCTTCTATGTTTCCTCTCATGTTACGTTCTTGCTTCACTTCGCCTCCGCCGGATCATTTAGACCAGAATCAACCAGGTCTGCCTGTCGGAGCTGCCGAGCGCTGCAATGCGCCTCACTTTGCCGTGCCACGATTGTACATGCCTCGGAGTTTTCGAGCACAAGCGTCCCGCCCCGGAACGCCCACACTGCGCCCACACTGCGCCCATTGCACACCCCTTCATGTGAGGCGCATCTGAAAGTGGCGTATCCTGCGCCTAACATCGCATCCCTGCGTCCGACAGCGGATTCGAGACGGTGAGGCGTAGGATACACACAGAAAACAGGCGCAAATCCCGTTCATACTTGTCGCCCAATATGTCCATCCAGTTCAGCCTATTTTGCTAAAGTGTTGCTAAAGTGTTGACTTTGCTTCGTTCAGGAGATAAAGAAGGTTTTGTCTACTGCTGGTGTACATTAGTTTCCTCATTTTACCTATCTTCTCTTTCATTGCTCCAAGCTGCCATCAGTCAGTCAGTCTGACCAGGGTAAGTTTTATCCCTAGCACAGGGACCCCCCCGCGGGGGGTCGGCTTTTCTCCGCGATGAGCGGAGAAAGGCCCTCTCCCTTCATATTCACAAGCACAGATTCCGTCTGAAAAACGGACGGAAGATTGGGCTTATAGAATGTTTTGTGGGGGGACGCAGGGAAAAAAACCCGCGGAAGGAAACCCGGCGTGGGACTCTGAAACAGGGTTTTCCATAGGACCCCTTTGTGCTCATTTTGGGCTTTTTTTAGGCGGTCTGAAAAAACCGCAAACCCCCTAAAAAAAACTGGCGAAAACCGTGCGTGGGACATCCCTTAATGAGAAGTTTTAAGCCTTAGAGTTTTGTACACTTTTACACTGCTATTTACAAACCTCCATCACTCCAGATCTTAATAAATCAGTGGGAAAGGGTAGATCATATGCCATCTTTTAATAGAGCCACCCACAGCCTTTCCAGAAAACGTGATTCTGAAGCTAGCTGTGGTTCCGTGAACGTTTATTTTTGTACTCCCTGCCCAAAAGATTAAGAGAAATAAAAGTTGAAACAGTAAATAAAGGAGAACTTAGAAAGTGATACAGTACTACACCAGCGTTGATGTCCCAGAGGTTGAACCCACAAGATTATCAACTGATGGTGAGACAACCCCATTAACCAAATCATATTCTTTATGGCCTATCAGTCAAAGCTACTCGGAAGCTTATTTGGATATATGGTCCTAATTGTTGATCCTAATTTGTTTCAAATAATGTAAAAAATTTAAAAGATTAAATGTCTGCCATTCATTTCCAGAAGGAAACCCAGAGGAAGCGCTGATGACATAGCTGTATGGCCATATATACACTGACAAGCAAAAGTGTAACAATATTTTGAACTTTTGACTTTCAGGCTCCATTTATCACCATCCACTATCCACAGCTTGAAATGGACTATTTTCTTTTTTTAGACAAACACTTGCTACCATACATAAAATTTGACTTGCAAGTATTTAGCATATTTAGCATATGCACACATGACACAGAGCCTTGTCATGTAACTGTGTTTTTTAAATCTACTTTTGGCTTTCAACACTGCCTGAATACTTCTGGCATGCTTTAGATCAGATTCAGGATTCTCAACGAAATTGATCCCAGGTCTCTTCTACACATTCCCAATGTTGGGCATTGGTTGACTCACTTGGGTACGAATAAGCTTTTCTTCAACCTCCCACAATGTTTGGACAAACAGCCTAGCCGCTGTTTACCCTTGCTCACCCGCCACAGGGAGAACCGGGAGGAGGGAAGAACACTTCCTCGTCCAGAACCCTGAACGGCTGCCACCAGTTTCTGGTTTAGTAAATATGGCCACTTATTCAAAGATCTCCCCCGTTGGATTTACCGTAAGGGTAGGACCCTTGGCCAACAACTAATTTCCTCTGATTTTCAAAAAACCTAAATATCAGCGTAAAAGACGCTTCTCAGCAGAAATAGGTCTGGCACGTTCGCGTGTTTGAATTGCCAGAACTGTGCATGCTTTAATCAAAGGGGAGAATTACAGCATCCCACGCAAGGGTATACAATTAAAATCCAAGGTTTCCATACGTGTAACAGCAACAATGTGGTATACATGTTGAAATGTCCCTGTGGGCTGATCTATGTGGGCCAGACCACGAGAGCAGTTAAGATCAGGATTAATGAACACAAGGCAGCGATTAGGTTGGCAAAGGGAACAGGGCGCCCTTTCTGAAAATCCCATTGATGAGATAGAACATAAAAAATCATACGGTGAAACGTCTGTAGCTAGGCACTGCGGAAGCTCGTCACGATATATATGAGCTCCGGTGGTGTGTGCTGGAAAAGATCTGGGCTAGCGAAAAATCATTAGCTATTAAACAGTTGCTCAAAAAAGAAGCATACTGGATTTCCACCCTGGAATCACTCACCCCCAGGGGGATTGAATGAGTGTTTTAATCTTCGATGTTGTTTATAATTTCTAGGTCAGTGTTGTTAGGGTTAATGTTCTCACTTACCTTTTTAAAGGAGGAGATTACTGTGACGCTTCATGCTTGAGGAAGGGGAGGAGCCTCCCCGAAAGTCGCACTTGCTTTTGCGTCAGTCTTCGCTCTGAGGCTGGCGTCTCCTGCTCACCACGTGGGAGCCTATTCATGGACTTACTGCAGTGACGGCAACGGGCGCGGCCAACAAAAAACTGAGTATCTTGCCATTTTTCTTGTCATTTCTGTATCTGAAGGACTATGTTGTATGGTGTTAAGTCAGATGATGACTGTTTTTTAAAAAAAAATTTATTAAAGTTTGAGTAAATTTTTTACCACGGTTCAAACATTTTTGCTTTGCTATACATGAAAGCAGGGAAGGAGAACCTGCATCACGAACCCTGGCGGCAGATCTCGGTATAAATTTTGGCTAAAGATACGGGCATATTTTCGATTGTGTATGCTGAGTGATGATGTCACGGACCTGCTCTCAGGCACCTCCCTCCTCTGGATCAAACAGGAAGAGCCACCTCTGGCTCCTAGCTTATATCTGCGAGGGGCAGCCCACTGGGCAGCCCCCTACACACCCCTGGGATGGCCTATGCACTCCTCCCACTCAGGTCATGCAGTTTCTGATGCAAAACCAAACATGGACTATAACTCGGCAGGGCATTGGCACAGAACCGCGCGGGTGGTACCATCTGAACCTTATGGGATTTCCTGACACCGGATATCAAACACGCTTATCTTCTGGGCCCCGTAGGCCCGGTTCTGGATATCTCCGTCCCCTGGCGTGCTGGAAAAACCGGGAAATTTGGCTTTGGTGCGTGCGGGGACTCCATATTTGCGATATGAACCCGCCACGCACCAGTTATGAGCGGATCGCCTATGAATCGATATGACAAGGGAGACGACCCGACTGGGTTATGATTGCTGGGGTCTTTGAAGCTGGACTGGCATTTGTTCAGGGTTTAATGAGATTATGAGGTCTTTCATGGGTTGCCCCCCCCCTGTGGGGCGACTTCCTATAGAAAGGCATCTACACTGGGCTTCGTTACTGTGTAAATTGAGTTTGTTGTGTGGTGGGGGAAGCAATAAAGTGAATTCTACATCACGCTCCCCCCTTTTGAGGGCGCTAGGGGGTAGCATTTACCCGGTGCTCCACCACACGCCCACCTGATCCTCCCCTTGTCGGGACAACCCATCGGCGTTGCCGTGGTCTCGGCCCTTTTCCGGTGGCGAATGACGAAGTTGTATGCTGGACGACAGGCTCCAGCGTAGAAAACCTCCCATTGGTTCCGGAGGACCGTGTGCAGCCAGCCCCAGAGGGTTGTGGTCTGTCTCCACAATAAAATTTGCCGCCCGTATAGATAGGGCTGCAGCCAAATGCGGGGCCCACACTATCGCCAGGCACTCTTTTTCCATGGTGGAATAGGCACTTCCCTCGGCAGCAGCTTCCGGTTTCAGGTACATAACGGGATGTTTCCTGTCTCGTTGGGTCCACTTGGCTGAGCACTGCACCGAGGCCAAAGTCACTGGCGTCGGTTTGTACTACAAAACTGCCGGGTGAAGTCGGTGGTTTGTAGTACTGGGGGGCTGGACAAGGCGGCTTGGAAGGCCGTCTCGCAGTCGTTTGTCCAATCGACTGCGGAGGGGCAACCTCTTCCTGGTGGGGTTTCTTTTCAGGGGCTTTGCCAGGCTACTATAGGGGTGGAACAAACCCCCTATAGTACCCAGCGGTGCCCAAGAAAGACATCACCTGCTTCTTGGTCCTGGGGGTTGGCCGGGATGCGATGGCATCCACTTTTCCGGCTCTGGCTTAAAGGCCCCCCCACCTACCCGGTGCCCCAGGTTAGGGGACCTCACTCATGCCAGCTGGCACTTTTCCGGCTTGATTTTCAAGCCTGCCTGGGGATACGCCCAAAAGCACCTGCGTCAGGTGCTGGAGGTGGTCCTCCCAGGTGGGACTGAAAACGGCTATGTCATCCAGGTACGCAGCCGCGTAACCCTTCAAGTCCATTAAGAGCGGTTGACCATCGCTGAAAAGGGCAGGGGCATTCTTCATGCCGAAGGGGCATGACAGTGGACTCGTACAGTCCGAATGGGGTGATAAAGGCAGAGCGTTCCTTGCCTCACGGGACAGGGGAATCTGCCAATATCCCGGCTCAGATCCATGTGGTCAGGTACTTGGCCCCGGCCAACTGATCGAGCAGGTCATCGCTGCGTGGGCCATCGGGTACGCATCCAGTGACCGTGACAGCATTGAGCCCCCTGTAGTCCACGCAGAATCGGGGGTGGTCCGATTTTTCTTGGGGACGAGGATTTACAGGCGAGGCCCAGGCACTGTTGGACTCCTGGATGACCCCCAGCTTCAGCATCTCGTCAATCTCCTCCCGCATGTGATGCTGCACTTCGGGGGAGACCCGATATGCTGAACGCCGGATTGGGGGGTGATCCCCGGTGTCCACGTGATGGACGGCTGACTCCATCCTTCCAGGCACGTTAGTGAACAATGCTCGGAAGGGGTAGAGGGTTGCCAACAGCTGGGCCCGTTGGTTCCCAGGAGCTGTCCACAAATCTCCACATCCTCTATGGACCCATCTGCCCTGACCGGGACAAGCAAGTCCAAAGGTTCTCCATCTCACTTTCTTTGGGCAGGTTGCACACGGGAAGGGCACATACCTCCCGCTCATGATGCGCCTTTATCATGTTCACGTGGAAGGCCTTCCGCCTTCCCCGGTCGTGGTCCAGGGTGACCAGGTACGTGACTGCGTTGAGTTGCTTGTGCACGACATATGGGCCTTCCCAGGCTGCGTGAAGCTTGTCCTGTGGTACGGGGACCAGACCACACTTTCTGACCCACCTGGTAGGTCTCTCACAAGCGTTCTGGTCGTACCACTGCTTCTGGTCGGGCTGGGCCCTTTGCATATTCTCGTGCACTGGCTGCGTCAAGGCCTGCATTTTGTCACGGAAGCGCACGACATACTCGATGACCAACTCCTCCGGGGCCGCTAAGTCTCCTTCCCAGGCCTCCTTCACCAGAGCCAGGGGCCCCCGCACACGTTGCCCATACAGGAGCTCGAAGGAAGCAAAACCCGTTGAGGCCTGTGGGACTTCCCGATAAGTGAATAGTAGGTGTGGGAGGTACCGCTCCCAGTCGCGCCCGTGGGTGTCAACCAACATCTTAAGCATCTGCTTCAGGGGGCCATTGAACCGTTCCCCACGGGCCCTTTTGTCTGTGGGTGATACGGGCTGGCCCCCAGATGTTGCACTGTATCAGCTTACACTGGACTTCCATTAAAGCTGCGACATAAAACTGGGTCCCCCTGTCAGTGAGCATTTCCTGGGGAAAGCCCACTCGAGAGAATCCCCCAGTAAGGCGGTGGCCCACCTTGTCGGCCCAAAAGGACGACAAGGCTAACCGCTTCCGGGTCCCGAGTGGGTAGTTATTACCATCAGTTATAAGCGTTTCCCGGAGCTGTGGGAATGGACAGCCTTCCAATTAAAATTCCACACCCACCCTCCTGAAAGGCTGTCTATGACGGGCAGAGGTACCAGTGGGGCTTTGGGCCTCGGCCCCGCCTTCCCCACCCCTGACAGGTGTCACCCCGGAACGGCAGAAAGGCAGCTACATCAGTCCCATCTTTGGCCAGTAGAAAATGCTGGGCCACCCTTTCCCTTTTGGGTCTTGGTGATCCTAGGTGTCCAGCCATCGGAATCTCGTGCGCAACCCGCAACAACTCCGCCCTGAACGGATAGGGTACCACAACCGTCGGTCCCGGGGGCCACGCCTCTGGGTGAACCCGGTCGGGACCGTCACGTGGTACAACCGTCCTTGGTCCCAGACCACCGCGCGGGTGTCTGAGTCCAAGGATGGCTGTGCCGCCTGCTCCTTGAGAGCTTTCAGGTTTGTCGTCAGCTGCTAACGCTGCCTTTGAAACTCTCGACTAGATGTGGCCAGAATGGATGAGACGCCACGTCCTCTGTCGGTTCCATGGGACCTATCTCCTGGCCCTCACCTTCCCTGGCACTTACCTGGTCCGCAGTGGGAGGGCCTCCTGGCTCCGGGCCCTCCCACTGCGCGGGTCAGGGGCCCCGACCGCTGCAACCGCTGGGGGGGCTCCCTCCCCCCCGGCGTCTACATGAGTCGCCCCGTCTGCTTGGCCTAAACCTGGGCCCTCCGACATCCTGTTTGTGGGGAGACCCTGCCCTGTGGCCCTTCCTGGGAGCCCTGCCTCACCTGCATGCTCCCCCACCACAGCGGTCTGCCCCCTGTCTGCCCTGGCTGTGGGGAGACCCTGCCGGTGGCCTTTCCTGGGGGCCCTGCCTCACCTGCAGGCTCCCCTACCACAGCGGTCTGCCCCTGTTTGTCCCCTCTGATGCCCCACCAGAGGACAACAAATCCCAGCAGGCTTGCTGGACACATCCTGCTGCCCTATTGCAACCTGCTGACCTTATCTCTCTCCACATGTGGAGAGGGACACACCATGGGCACCCCCCCCATAATCCCATCAGTATGCATATTTAATGACATTGTTTGCAACATTTAACATGGTTGGATAACATATCACATTTGGGGGGAGCAGACCTTGGGGCTTCAGGGGCCTTTAAAACGGGCTACCAGCCGCCCAAGTCCGTCCCTAACAGAATACTAGCCGGGTATGTTCGGCGACACTCCAACCTCCCGCATTCCTGCCCCGGGACCCCAGTCCCAAAAACACCCTGGAAACTGGCAGCGCCGGCACAACGTCTCCAATTACAGAGACAGTGCAAGTCTTTCCGGGTATCATGTCCTTTGGGGACACCAGCTCAGGCCGCACCACAGTCATCTCCGCGCCGGTGTCCAAGAGTCCCATGGCAACCAACTGGCCTACGGTGACTGGCTGGTAGTTATCAAGGGGCCGTCCCCCACCCCCAACCCACACACAAAACAATGGGGGGGCTTGGAAAAGAGGACTGGAACGGGCCCGTCTGGCGCGGGGGGCCTGCGGCCGGGAAATGTCCCGGCTGTTTGCAAAGGTGACAGAGTCGGGGTTCCCCCACAGATGTGGAAGCATGGCCTGGGGGTCCCCTGGGCTTAGGGGTAGGGACAACTGGCCCTGCAGGCATCTTACCCCTCTCACCCGCTGGTGTGCTTCCTGGCCTCCGGTGCTGATTTTTGGCATACTCATCCGCGAGGCTTGCTGTTGGCGGTGGCCCCCGCAGGTTTCTGGTCACGCAGGTGCTGCTGGAGGGTCCTTGGGCAGTTCCACAAAAACTGCTCCGTGGCGATGAGCTCCTTCAGCTGCTGGACGGTGGTGATCTTTAGCCTCGAGGTCCACTGGTCGACTGCTCTCTGGAGGGCCCGCATGTGGCCGGCCCAGCTGTCGGTAGGACCCCGCTGCAAACTCCGGAGCTTCTTCCTGTACATTTTCAGGAGTGAGATTGTACTGCCGGATCAGTGCCTGCTTTGATTCCCTCGTAGGTCAGGGTGGACTCACTGGGCAGGTCCCCGAAAATCTCCAGAGCTTTACCTCTGAGACGAGGATCAGAAACCCAACCCATGATCCCAGGCACGTGGTGCTGGCAGCAAATTTTTTTCAAATGCCAGCAGGAAGGTGTCCAGGTCTCCACCTTTGTCCAGCATGGGAATGTCCTCCGCCCTCAACTTGGGACCTGGTTTGGGGAGCTCTTCACTGGCCGGGTGGACTTGGCCTTTTCCAGCTGTAGCACCTGTAACTGGTGGTCACGGTCCGTGACGTTCCTCGGCCTGCTCCCGACGTTTTTGCAGCTGCCGCCTCTAGCCGCTCGCGATGTTCTGCAGCTGCCGCCTCTAGCCGCTCGCGACGTTCTGCAGCTGCCGCCTCTATCCGCTCGCGATGTTCTGCAGCTGCTAGGAGGGCCTTGTAGGTGTCAAGGTCTCCAGCCTAAGCTTAGCCAGGGCAGCTTGCAGGAGAGTAGCCAAACGTGGAGCTGCCCACTGCGCCATCGACCACCTGTGACTGGCCCCTCGAGGAAGCCCGAGCCCGGGCTCCCCCTCGCCCTTTATAGTCCACAGCCTGGGCCCGGGCCCAGTCCTCCTGGCTAACTTCACCCACTGTTCCCTCCGGGCCTACAGCTCTGCCCCTTTCCACGACCAGCCCATCCTTGCAACGCAACACTGGGGGGTTACTCGACCCCAAAAAACCGCAACCTGAATGCACCCAAAACTTTGTATTTGCACTTTGACTGGTCTAGTGCTGAGTTAATCTTAAGACCCCAGCAGCAAAACCCACTGCTAGCAGTCCTTAGTATATGGGAGTACAACACGAGCACTCACAAACACAATTGTCTTGATCCCACCGTTGCCACCAATATGTGACGAAAACAGCCTAGTCCGCTGTTTACCCTTGCCCACCGGCACAGGGAGAACCAGGAGGACGAGAGAACACTCTCCTCGTCCAGAAAACCCTGAACGGCTGCCACCAGTTTCTGGTTTGTTATAAAACCGGTCCGTTGACCAATCTTATAACAAGGCCGAAACCAGCCTTGGGTAGCTATATATCATTTGACCGAGTATTAGGCGTGTGAGGCCATTGATCAAGACAGACTAACTCAGATTAAAGTTTTATAGATTTAATTAGCCTTGGAGGGCCCCACATAGACAAAATAGTATAAAACATGATGGATAACAATATAAGGTAGGAGGACAGATGCAAATACAGTTATGGAGTACAGAAAAAAGCAGTTAGAATAATACAAGTTACCGTTGTTGCTTGCTTGGGGCCCGGCCGCATGGGAGGCAGATGTGGCCTGGCTGGGTGAGTGATGATGTCAAAGGACCTGCTTCTCAGGCCCCCCCTCCTCTGGATCAAACAGGAAGAGCCACCTCTGGCTCGTAGCTTATTTTCTGCGAGGGGCAGCCCACTGGGCAGCCCCATACACATCCCTGGATGGCCTATTTCACTCCTCCCACTCAGGTCATGCAGTTTCTGATGGGAAAACCAAAAATGGGCTATAACTCGGCAGGGCATTGGGGACAGAACCGCGCCCGGGGGTACCATCCAAACCGTCTGGGCTTTTCCCGACACTGGATATCAAACACGCTTATCTTCTGGGCCCCATAGGCCCGGTCCTGGATATCTCCGTCCCATGGCGTCCTGGAAAACCGGGAAATGGGTGTGTGCGTGCGGGGAGCTCCATATTTTGCGATATGAACCCGCCACGTACCAGTTATGAGCGGATCGTCTATGAAAACGATTTTGACAAATTGGAGACGACCCGACTGGGTTATGATTGCTGGGGTCTTTGAAGCTGGGACTGGCATTTGTTCAGGGCTAATGAGATTCATGAGGTCTTTCATGGGTTGCCCCCCCCTTTCTGGGCGACTTCCTATAGAAAGGCATCTACACAGGGCTTCGTTACTGTGTAAATTGAGCTTGTGCTGTGGTGGGGGAAGCAATAAAGTGAATTCTACATCACAGTGTTCAATTGAGTTGAGGTCTGAGGACTCTGAGGGTCAATACAGCAAATCTACTTCATTGTCATTGAACCATTTCTTATCCAATCTCGACCTATGCTTTGGGTCATTGTACTGCTGAAACACTGTGGGCGACATGTCAGAAAAGGGCGCCTCTACGCCAGTTTTAAGGCACATTAAATGAGTGTATAGTGCGTCTGAATGAAAGAACCTGTCAAAAATCTGGCGTCTGGTATACCTTGCATAGTATAATTGGTGTGCCTAATCTAGGCACATTACAAAATCTAGGCGCATTCAAATGTGTCATGCTTTGCATATAATGCGCCTAGTTTTGGTGTACGACAGTTCATTTATATAGAGAATAGGGCGTCAATAGTCAAAACCAAAAATATGGCGCAGCCCTAATGGGACATGTCGCCCTACGTTGTCCTTTTCATATCCATGGCACTTCAATATATGAAGTAACTTATCTTGTAGGATACTCACATATAACAGCATCATCGACCCTGGTCAAGTATCCAAAACCTTTGACTGTGAAACAACCCCATATCATCAGGCTTCCTCCACCAAACTTTACAGTTCTTGAAGGGAGCTCAGACGAAGGAGAGGAAGAAGATCCTTGTATTTCTGCTTCAGAAAGCTCAAGTGAAAGTGTCCATAAATGAAAGTGATGTCACTGGAGCTTCCATAGGAGGCAGTTAAATTGATGCCCAGAGCAGATGCCATAGTATATGCTTTTTGGATAAGTGTTTTTTTTAAGGGTCCCAAAGTATGGAACAGCATAGTCCATACTTCATTCCATGCTTTATGTTTTGTAGTATACTGGCATAAACTAACCAGAGTAGCCTAGAAGGATTTTTTTTTACCTCTGTCTGACAATGCATACTTATGGAAATGTTTAGCAAGTATGTCAGAAACTTACCAACTGTGAGAAGGAAATGGTTTGTGAATAGGGCATAATAAAGTATTAGTAAATAGGGCATAATAAAATAAACAAGGGTCTGTCCACACAACAAAGTTTTCTGACATATTTTCAGATGGTTTTCAGATTAGTAAACCATCTGAAAACCAACTGTTAACCGTCCCCATAGACGACAATAAAAAAAAACAAAAACACCCAGTAGTCTACACTGGACGCTTTTTATACTGGGTGGATTTTCAAACCGCTGGCATTCCAAAAAACTCAGCAAATGCACAATCTTCTGCCCGGTTTTCAGGCAGAAGGTGTGCTATTCAGTAAGGGGGATGGGCAGATCCACAAACCGTCCCCCAAAACCATTGAAAAGACAATAAAATGCCAGATGGAGTCTTAAGACAGAATCCATCCGGTATTTTGTCTGTGCCATGTGTCCGTGCCCATGCTTGTAAACAGTTCAGCATTTTTCAAGTGCATACAGCAAGGTTTCTTAATCTTAGCTCCAAATACTGAGGTCTTATTGGATAATTCCAGGGGTTGCTGAAGCTTAATGAAAAAAATATGTGCAGCATTTCTATACTTTTAATAATTGTGCCCATTAAAACAAAACCAAAGACCAATAAGATTTTAATACTACCCAAAAAAGGTCTTTATTTTTTTCTGGAATATAATATGGATGGCCGATCCTTAGGACAGCCATCAATGTGTGATCAGAGTCCAACTTCCCCCGATCAACAGTGCAAAGGGTCTGTAGTGGTCACTGGTGCCAAGCAGTTCCTTTTCTACAGTATACAAGATTCCTCTCATCAAAGGTCACGGGACTGAGTTTTATTACTAGACACAAAATTGTATACATTTAAAGTGGTGTGTCACTTACATTCATAATGAACCATAAAGATATTCTATGAATGTGATATAATATTCAGGCCAAACATTGACAGCAATTGCACCAATATATCTTCTCTGTACTTTAATTTGTTGCCAATCACCTGTTGAATATAAACATCCTGGTGGTGGCGGTGTATCGCTGTAAGGAATGTCCTTACAGAGACTGCAGCTGCACCCTAAGGACTTGTCCCCACTGCACATCGGCTGACAAACTTTTACAGGGACCTTAATGGAAAACCCGTGTGGTCCACATTGCACTGATTTTCCGCCGGACAGTTTTTTAGACCGACAGTGGTCGGTTTTCGAGCAGAATATGAACATCTCAATGTGAAGCAGGAGGGCTTTTCTATGAAAACAGCGGAGAAAAGCTGTCCCCGCTGTGGCCATGTGAACGGCCCCAAAACAGTGCAAATGCCGGTCGAGATTTCCGACTGGTATTTGCACTGTGCTGTGTGAACAGCCCCTAATTGTGGAGAGCAATAGCTGACTCTCCACTGAGAAGACAGGGATAGTTTATTACCTTATATACAGCACTCCTCTTGGCTTTCTGGTGGTCATGTGACTGCCAGAGCTCGGTAGTTATAGATGCTGTTGGGTCTTAACAAATCCAGATCAACTCTGTATTAAGTTCAACGGGTTGTTTTTCCCTGTATTTCCACTGTGTCTGGGGCAAATACTTATGTTGCAAATTTTCTTGAAAATGTGAAAAATTACTACTTCATTTCAAAGCCCCCATATGCCATTAAGAAAGACATTTAAAAAATTATGCCAACCTACAGTAGACATGTGGTAGATGGTAGTTTGAAAATGGCAATATTTCTTAAAGCACAATGTGTACTGAGAAAGCAATCTCTGAATTCCATGGATAAGTAAAAGTGTCAAAAAGTTATTCCCACAAAGTGTCACATTTAAAAAATGGGGCTCTGTCAGGAAGTCCAAAACTGACTACAGCAGTAGGGGTTAATGAAAACATTAACAGCCTAAAACATAGCTTTTGACCCCACCCCAATGACCCTAAAACTTTATATCACGCGAGTGCAGGCTGTTATTAATTCCCTGTATGAGGCCGGCTTCACTGCCAATCCCAATAAGTGTGCCATTGGTCTAGAGAAAGCCAAGTACCTGGGGTACAACATAGGCCATGGATTGGTAAAACCCCAAATAAACAAGATTGCAGCCATCCACAGATGGCCTCAGCCTGTAAACAAGAAGCAAGTACGTGCCTTCTTAGGCATTACCGGCTATTATAGAAGGTTTATACCTAAATTTGCCTCCCTTACAGCTTTGTTGACTGACCCAACAAAAGGTAAAGTTTCTGTCATGGTTAAGTGGACACCCCAGGCTGAAGAAGCATTCCAGACCATGAAAGATCTGCTGTGTGCTCGGCCACTGCTAATAACTCCCGTCTTTAAAAAGTTTGTCCTGCAAACCAATGCATCGGATGTAGGACTGGGGGCTGTACTGTCCCAGATACGGAATGGTGAGGAACATCCAGTACTGTATTTAAGTAGGAAGTTGAACAACCATGAGTAAAATGTGCAATAGTGGAGAAAGAGTGCCTAGCCATTAAATGGGCCCTAGAAGCCCTCCGCTATTACCTGCTTGGCCGGCATTTTAAATTAATCACAGATCATGCTCCCCTAAAATGGATGTGTGAGAATAAGGAAAAAAATAGAGGGTCACAAGATGATTCTTAGCTCTGCAGGAGTACAAATTTATGGTAAAGCACCAGCCAGGGACCCAAATGAAAAATGCTTATGCCTTGTCTCGGGTGCATTGCCTTATGTCCAAATGTGTTCCAGCCCCGGGTCTGAAACGGGTGGGGGATGTGTGACAGAGTGTCTGGACTAGTCCTAGAGCACAGGTGTCAAACTGCCGGCCCTCCAGCTGTTGGGAAACTACAACTCCCATCATGCATTTGTATAATCTATAACAGTGGACATGATGGGAGTTGTAGTTTCCCAACAGCTGGAGGGCCGGCAGTTTGACACCTGTGTCCTAGAGGGAAGGTTTATCTGCCCAAGATTCCTTATGTCTGCCAGGTAAACAGCAACCAGAAAGAGAAGTGTCAGAGATCTAAAAGATCTTTTGTGTAGGGTTTAGTGAAACCCATTTAGCAAGGGCCTCGTTTGCTGGAGTGGGGAAAGCGAGGGTGGGCCCCACTCTACCTGGACAGGCCGGGTCTTGGGCTGCCTGATTAAGTTTAGGAGTGTCCGCCTCATATAAGGCTAGAGTGGCAGACACACTCTCTCTCTCAGCCTGGGACAGGACCTCTGCTAAGAACCTGCGGGAGCACGTACTTGTGGTACAGTGATACTGTTCTGTTATGGTGACTGGTATTAGGCCAGCACTAGAATAGGAAGGAATCTTGATGTTTAGTTATAGCCAGACAGGCATAGGATTTGTTTTGTTTATTTTGTTTCTATGTACCACATTCTGACAATAAAACTGGCCGTGGTTGGTTTTAAACGAACTTCTGTTGTCACTTGGACTTTCTGTGCCCACTGATCTGTGCCCATCTATCCAGGAGACGACCAACCCACTACCTAATCCCTTACAATACAGACACACATACAGACACACCCCAGGATTATATTAGGATTATACTTGACGATATACAGCATTTCATTGATTAAGGTTATTGGAAACTTGGAGATCGGTAATATTTGCCTATTTATTAAAACTTATTTTTTATGTAAGTAGTTTTGGAAGGGTTCTTTTGTTCTGTGATTATTTACACTTATGCCCCTTCACTGGAGAAATTTTGTTTCTGTGATTAGTCATTACCGCCAGGAGATGACAACACCTTGATGTGCGTTTCATATCTTAGTCAGGAGATGATACCAAACAGTGGCTGCAGTGGTGACGCTCCCATTCAGAAGTGATGGCATGTCAACAGAAGACCTCAACAACAACAAAAAATTCTTCAACGTTTCTTTAATCTGCTGTTTTCTAAAATTTGATTTGCAACTTCCTTTTCTGTGGGCTCGATCTAACACTCTTCTTTTTAATCAGTGTCTCCTTAAAAGGGTTTTGCCACAAAGTTAAATTGATGTGGGAAGCTTGCAAATTAAATAATAAACATTTTCACCATTCATTATTATTAAAAATTATGTAACATTTTTGTCTTAGCTGCTCCCTTAGTGATCCATAGTGGACAATGTCTCCAGGAGATACAATCTGAACTCTTCTCCTCTCACAGCTGGAGATGTGTTACAGCTTTCTATGAACGGCACAGATCTCCCTTTTATGAAGGAGAGTTAGGCACCAGGACAAAACTGTTATGTTTTCTCATTGTAGAATTTGTTGCAGTCTGTTTCTGCTGGGTGTGGAGAGAGAAAATGCTACGGCCCCTAACTCTGAGTCAGGCGGGGATCGACAAATTGTGCTATTTCCTGATTGTGTAAGCCCTTCAGTGAAATTCTGTTTCTTTCTGCCTGTATAAAGTGAAAATGTGACGGTCCCTACTCTGAGTGAGAGACACAGCTCTGTGAATCCCGGGGGTCTGTACAGAATGTAAATGAGCTCTCAGCTAGTGAAATGCAAGGGGGAAAGGGATCTGAAGGGATCCGACCAGGACAGGATATCATGTAAACAAAAAAAACAAGATAAGGAATACTGTGAATACAAGACAGCTTTGCAAATTTGACACCCAATTGCAAAGTTGCTGGTTTTCACTGTCCCCTTATTCTGAAGACCATTTAATGAAATGATAAAACCCCTTTAAGCTCCTTTTCATACAGTTGAAATAAGACGTTTACATACACTAAATAAAAAGACACATATGCATGTTTTTCTCACTATCTGACATGAAATCAGAATAAACCTTACCCGTTTTAGGTCAATTATCATTACCAAAATTATTTATATTTGCCAAATACCAGAATAATGAGAGAGAGAATTTTTAAGACATTTTATGACTTTCTGCAAAGTCAAAGGTTTATATACACAAGGACTACTATGCCTTTAAACAATTTGGGACAGCCCATATGATGATGTCATGTCTTTGGCATCTTCTGAGGTTTAGTGGTTTATTGACAACATCTGAGTTAATTAGAGACACAGCTGTGGGTGTTTTTTTAAAGCACACCAGAAACACACTGCTTCTGTGTGTGACATCATGAGAAAGTCTAAAAAAAATCAGCCAAGATATCAGGAAGAGAATTGTGGACTTGTTCAAAACTGGAAGCAAAAGACCTTGCCAAGATGCTGGTGGAAGCTGGTAAGATTGTGTTATTATCCATAGTGAAACAAGTACTGTATCAACATGGGCTGAAAGGCCACTCTGCCAGAAAGAAGGCACTACTCCAAAAGAAACATAAAAAGCCAGATTAAAGGTTGCAAATGGACACAGGAACAGAGACCTACATTTTTGAAGATATGTCCTGTGGTCTAATGAAACTGTTTGGCCATAATGACCATTGTTTTATTTGGAAGAAAAATGGAGAAGCTTGGAAGCCTAAGAACACCATTCCAACTGTGAAACACGGGGGTGGCAGCCTCCTGTTGTGAGGTTGTTTTGCTGCAGAAGCGACTGGTGCACTTCACAAAACAGATGGCATCATGAGGAAAGCAGATTATGTGGCAATACTGAAGCAACATCTCAAGACATTAGCCAAGAAGTTAAGGCTTGGGCGGAAATGGGTCTTTCAAATGGACAATGACCTGAAGTATGCTGCCAAACTGGTTACAAAGTGGCTTAATGATAACCAAGTCAATGTTTTAGAGTGGCCATCGCAAATCCCTGATCTCAATCCTATTGAAAATGTACGGGTAAAGATGAAAAGTCAGGTGCAAGTAAGGCTACCTACAAACATGGCTTAGTTATACCAGTTCTGTCCAGAGAAATGGGCCAAAATTCCTACCAACTATTGTGAGAAGCTTGTGGAAGGATATCCAAAACGTTTGACCCAAGTCATACAGTTTAAGGGAAATGCTACCAAATACTAATGAAATGCATGTCAACTGTTGACTTTGCAGAAAGTAATAAAAATGCCTTAACAATTCTCTCTCTCTCATTATTCTGGCATTTGGTAAATATAAATAATTCTGGTAATCCTAATTGACCTAAAACGGGTAAGGTTTGTTCTGAATTCATCTCAGATAGTGAGAAAAACATGCATATGTGCCTTTTTATATAGTGCATGTAAACTTCTGGTTTCAACTGTTTATTCAATGCCCTGGAATTAATAAGATTTTATTTATTTGGTCTATTCTCAATAAGATTTTAGAAAGCTAGGAGAAGAACCTATAAAAAGGGCAATGTAGACAACGTATATATATTGGAATCACAAACAGAGCTCGCTCTGCATTTCGTTTCCCCATAGAACTCTATGCAAAAGTAGCTCAGCCGCTGATTGGCTAAGCTGGACGAGCCCTCTTCTCCCCAACCAATCACAGTCCTAGAATATTTCCCATAGACAGAAATAACTTTTAAGGGCCCCTTCTATCGTGCCCTTCTTTCTCCAATCAAAATATACGCCCTACATCTGATTGGTGGATTCATATCTGCCGCCTGGGCTCAACCAATCAGCTCTTTTCTGCCTTTTTTACTGTATTTTTAACTGTCCGCCTTTTCATTTGATTGGTCCATACTTCTCCATAGCTTATAATGGGTCCCTGTCGCTCCTATTCTGATTGGTTGATTTCTGCCGACCAATGAGAAGAGCTTAAACAATTTAAATTACTGTATTTCCCGGCAATTCTCTATCTCCCAATTCCTTATGTAGCACCAGTTTTCGGGGAAAAAACGCATTGTTAGGGATTTGATTGATTGATGTTTATAGAAGGTTTCAGCTCTTTTTCAGATAATATTTTACACTTAATAAAAATGATTTTTTTAATAATAATCCATGCCGCACGGTGCGGAGAGCCGAGATTTCATTGCCCGATCTCTCCATTGACTACAATGGGACAAGTAGCTCGCGCTCTGATTGGCCGAGATAGCCAAGCCCCCGCTAGCTCAATCAATCAGCTCTTTTCTGCATTTTTACTGTATTTTGAACTGTTCCGCCTTTGAATTTGATTGGTCAATACTTCACCATAGGTTATAATGGTTCACTGTCGCTCCTATTCTGATTGGCTTCTGCCGACCAATCAGAATAGCTTACAGAATTTGAATTACTGTAATTTCCCGCAATTTCCAAGATCCTAATTCCTGATGTAGCGCCGTTCTGGATTTTTGGAAAGTGATTTTTTATTTTATTTATTTATTAGGCTTGAGCTCTTTTTCTGATGTTTTACACCTAATAATGGTGATTTTTTGGAATCATACTCCATGCCGCACAGCGCTGAGAGCCGAGATTTCTCTTGCGATCTTTTATGTTTCCTCTCATGTTCCGTTCTCCGCTTCACTCGCCTCCGCTGGATCATTTTGAACCCGAACCAACCCGGTCTGCCTGTCGGAGCTGGCGAGCGCTGCAATCCGCCTCACTTTGCCGAGCCGCGATCGTACATGCCTCGGAGTTTTCGAGCACACCGCATCCCGCTCCGGATCGCCCCACACGGGGCCCCAAACCGGCCCAAAACCGTGCCCATTACAAGCCCCTTTCAGCGGGTGCAGGCTGAAAGTGGCGAACACTGCGCCTAACATTGCATCCCTGCGTCCAACAGCGGATTCGGGCCGGTGAGGCGCAGGTTACGCCAGAAAGCAGGCATAAAGCACGTTCATACATGTCACCCTAAGTGTGTAGTGTGTCTGTGTTCAACATATGTATATATACACACACAATTTCCGGGGTACATTGTCTAATGTAATTAATCTCTGGGGTACAGTGTATAATGTAATAATCTCTGGGGTATGGTGTGATATAATCTCTGTTGTACAGTGTGTGATGTAATCTCTGGGGTACAGTGTGTAATGTAATAAATAATATCTGGGGTACAGTGTGTAATGTAATCTCTGTTGTACAGTGTGCATTGTAATCTCTGAGATATGGTGAATAATACGAAAAATTGGGGGTTCCCTGGTAAACTAATCTCTTGGGGTTTGAAAAAAAGAATTGTAGTTTTAAAACTCAAAGGATACAATAGTAAAGTGTGAAATTTTAATCTCTGGGGTTTCAATGAAATAAAATCTCTAGGGGTTTCAGTGTAATTTAACTCCTGAGGTACGGGGTGTGATTTTTTAATTTTCAGGAGAAAAATGTGTAATTTTATTTAATTTTCTGGGGAAAAGTGTGTAAAAATAGTTTAAACTCTGGGACATTGGGGTAGTGTAATCTCCCGGGGTAAAGGGGTAATGTAAAACTCTGGGGTTTTGGCGTAAGTAAACCCCTGGAGGACAGGGGGGGGAAACAAAGTAATTTATTTTTTAGGTTTCAGTGTGTAATTTGTTAAAAAAACATTTTTGGTTAAAAGTGAATTTTTATTATTTGGTTTAGGGGAAAAATGGACTTTCTAAGGGTTTAGTTAAAATGGGAATTTTTGGGGACCCAAATTAATGACGCAAACTGGTTTTAAAAGTTATGCCCCCCAAAAAATTTTTTAAAAATTTGGGTCATATTCAAATTTTTTTCCTTTTCTTAGATTTGGGCCAAAATTTTCCTCTTTTTTGGGGGTAACCCCAAAAAAGGAATGGTTTTTTTTGGGGGTTTTAAATTTTTAAGCCGGGAAAATTTGGGTCAAAAAATTTTGGTTTAAAAAATTTTATTTTTCCCTTTGGGGGAAGAAAATTTTATGGGGGAGGGGTTTTCAAAATTGGCCCCGGGCGCTTTTTAGGGAGGGGTCTTAAATTTCATCTTTGAGAGTAACCAAAAACCTTAAAGGGTTTCACCAAAAAATTTTTTGCCAAAAGGACCTGCCCCGGACCCCTGGGGATGCTCACAGCACTCCCTCAGACTTCCCAGCGGGTTAGAAAGGGGGCCAAATTTACTGTAAAAAAGGAAGGGGGAAAAAGGCAAGGGTGGGGGAATGGGAAAGGGGAAAAGGCCCATGGAAAAGGGGGGGAAAAGAAGATAGGGGGTGAAGGGGGAAAAATTGGTGCCCACCCACTTTTTGAACCAAAGTTACGTCCCTGATTATAAGACTGGTTAACCTGGGAAGGCTCAATACCGTCGGTTACAAAAAAGCCCTCCCCCTTTAATTGCAATGTTCATAAACCGCCAAAAACCGACAAAAATGAACTGCACAATTTTTTTCGGGTTTCACGGTTTTTTATAGCGGCCGGTGGTTTTTGTGGATGGTTTTTCAAGGTTTTTCAAAAGCACAAACCTCTGAAAAACCACCGCAAACCGGTGCCGTGGGGGCAGCCCCAAGAACCCCAACAAAACATGGCGGGCCTGCATGCTCCCTCTGGTGACCTCGTTGCCCTCACTGTTTGGGTTTAAACTACTTTTGGGGATACTTTTATAAATTTTTATATATGGATTTTCCCCCTAAAATTATAAGTGTGGGTGTTCATCATTAGATGAAAAATGTATTATTTCTTACATGATCCAATGGTGGTTTTGAGCATCCTTTTAGTCTATGGGTCTAAACGTAATTTTATGGTTTTTTCTATTTTTATATGAATAAAGTAAAATAATTACTATATTTTTGGTGCTTTTTTTTGGTTTTGCAAACTGGGAGAAATACAACATCTACAGTTGAAAAAACACAATTAAATATAAAAAATTTTAAATCTTCAATATCTGTTAATACTTCATAATTGGTTCGGGGTTTGAAAAAAAATCCAAATATAAAATTGATGGTGTCAAGCAGCACCAGGAAATAGCCCTAACACTTACATCACCAAGGCTCCTATTATGTTTTGATATACTCCAATGTTGAAAAAACTTTTTACTATTTGGGTTAATCACAAAATTATTCTTCACCCCTCAGAAAATTAATGCTCTGCGAGAAAAAAACATTATAGGTCTTCATTTCATTTGATAATACGTTTATAAGAAAGAGCTTCTGCTAATTTTCACAGGGCCATATTAACAGCTTGTATAAGGATTGGATATTGCTTGTCAAAACTGAGAGCAGATTTTCAAAGTAAAGAAAAGCGTTTACACTAACTGGGTTTGTACTTGTACAGTATCATCACAATCTTGTCATAACTGCTTCTATTTTTTTTTTTTTCTATAGTCATATGTAAAAAAAATTCTTCTCCTTTAGTGTATTATACGAAGCAGTGCCAGTTTGCTAGTTCACTACTTCATGGCCGGCCAATAGGGTAGACACCTGACAATTACACCTGTAAGCTTGGGGGATATCATATTCCAAAAAAAACCCTAGGGAGCACCTCCTGGAAAGTTTTTCCACAAGATTTTTTAAATTAAGTTTAGGTAAATTTTTTTGCCCATTCAACTAAAAAAAATTAATTTACCATTCAAGCACTGATTTTATACTTTTCGGGGGTTTTCAAACTCAGCCCCGGCCAAATCTGGCCCCATGAAATTATATTTGGCCTGCAAGTAACGACCGATAATCACAGAGGGAAGAGAAAAAGCCAGGACTGTCATTACACTCCCTCGCTCAGCCCTAAACCCAACGGGGACCACAGGCAAAAAAAACAACTCAGACAGCGCAATGACTGATAGAAGAGCTCCAGAGAAAAAGGGAGGGCGGGTTTTCTCAATACAACCCTTCCAGCTCCTTTTAACCCCTAGTATCCCGGGGGCACGGGGTACTCCAAGTAAGCAGATAAGAAACACTGTAAAGACCACGGGGACACAGGATTTAAACTACTGTGATCAGTAAAAAAAAGGGGTAAGGACTTTTTTTCTCGGGGTCTATAGAAACCCGGGAAAAGCAAGGGGGAGAAAAGAACTTGGGGTAAAAGACAAGTTCGTCATCCCTTAAAGCCAAAATAGGGCCACATGTATGAAGCCGCCATGTGGGGCGCACCTTTTCGCCAGTTTTTCCGGCAAAATTTTGCGCCTTTTTTAGGGTCGCGCTGGGCGCGCTCATACACACAGTAAAGTCCGCCGCCCTCTCAGTGTGTAGGCGCGTGCGGGACTTGGGGAGCAGTGCGGGGCTCGCCTAAGATTCGCTGCCCAGGTAGGCCTCTACATAATTTTAAAGTCCGCCGCGCCTTCCCCCAGTGTGGGGAACATGGGGACATGGGCCAGTGCGGCGCTGCGCCTAAGATTCGCCACCCGAGGGAATCGATCATACATGCGGGGAAAAGTTTACCGCGCCTCGTCAGTTGTGGGGCGCGGCGGGGACATGGGGAGGCGGGACGCCCAACATTATTCCGATTCCAAAACAGGCTGGAAAACAGTGGAAATCATTAAAGATGTCCGTCGGAGTATGTAAAAAAATCGCCTTTTTAAAAAGGGGTCAAACAATTTTCTAAAAAGAGCGAAACCTACTAAAAAAAATACAAGATAAAACCTTTCCATAAATCCAAAACGGGCTATATCGGGGAATTTTGATATTTGAAATTGCCCGGGGAAAAACAGTAATCAAATTTGAAGCCTTCTCATTGGCACATAAAACCCCCAATCAAATAGGGCGAAAGTGAACCCCTTAAAACCTATGGGAGAATTTTTTACCATCAAACTCAAAGGCGGGACAGTTCAAAATACGTAAAAATACAGAAAAGAGCTGATTGGTTAACTAGCGGGGGCTTTGCTATTTGGGCCCAAACAAATAGGGGCGACAGGGGGCCCTTTTTAACCTAAGGAGAAGTTAGAACCCAAACAAAATCAAAGGCGGGACATTCAAAATACAGTAAAAATGCAGAAAAAAGCTGATTGGTTGACTAGCGGGGCTTGGCTATCTCGGCCAATCAGTGTGCGAGCTACTTTCCCATTGTAGTCTATGGAGAGATCGCGCAAAAGAAAAATTCTCGGACGCTCCAAAAGCCGTGCGCATGGGTTTTATTAAAAAAAATCATTTTTTATAGGGGTAAAATATTATCTGAAAAAGAGCGAAACCTTTATAAACATAAATCAATTTAAAACCCGAAAACCCCCAATTTTTCGCCGAGACCGGGGCTACAAAGGAATTGGGGATTAGAGAATTGCGGAAAACATAATTCAAATTGTTTAAGCTCTTGTCATCGGCATAAACCACCAAT